>OOFC01001319.1:2139-16954 GCA_900323345.1 Pseudochromis fuscus | reverse complement strand
TTACTTAGTGTTCTCCACAGAGGAGTAGCATCATGCTGTTAAACCATTACTTAGTGTACTCCACAGAGGAGTAGCATCATGCTGTTAAACCATTACTTAGTGTTCTCCACAGAGGAGTAGCATCATGCTGTTAAACCATTACTTAGTGTACTCCACAGAGGAGTAGCATCATGCTGTTAAACCATTACTTAGGTCGTATTCAGACCTGGACTGTTTGGTCCGCTTTAAACGGACCAGGGTTCGTTTCCCACACTGGTCCAGACTTTCCATGCAGGTGTGAATAGACACAATCGAACCCTGGTGCGGACCAAACAACCGGACCGAGACCCTGTTTTTGAGGTGGTCTCGGTCCGCTTCCAAACAAACTCTGGTGCGGATCCTGGTTCTCTTGTGCAGGTCTGAATACAAACCAAGGTCCATCCGAACTAACGACAGGATACATGCGTCTTTTGGGCCTAACAAGCCACCGTAGCCAAGCATTGTGAAAAAAAAAAAATACCTTCGTTGCTGCTGCTAACGCTAATGCTACATGCTACAAACAATGAGCCGTGGACAGACTTGGAGCAACGAGGAGACACTGTGCCTCTTGGATATTTGGGCAGATGCACACATAGTCCAACTACTTGAAAAGACACACAAAAATGCGCAATAAGAGAAAAATATACAGACCAAGAGAGCGGCATGCAGGACTTCCATGTTTACCTCCATTTCCGGGTGTGTTATCTGTGTACCGCCCTTTGTCAGTGCTGTCCAATGAGAGCACCGATCGTCACACACGTGGATGTGTTTACAGAATATAGTCCACTTGCAAAAAGTACAGTCTGAATAGGAACCGCACCAAACGAAAAAAATAAAGTCCGCTTTTGGTCCGGACCAAACAAGTGGACCAAAGGACTTTTCTGGTCTGAATACAGCCTTAGATGTAACCCTCTTCCAACACACCTGATTCAAATGATCAGGATCATTAGCAGGCTCCTGCAGAGCTTGATGATGAGCTGGTCATTTGAATCAGGTGTGTTGGAAGAGGGACGCATCTAAAACATGCAGGATAGCGGCCCTCGAGTACCAGGATTGTCCACCCCTGAGCTAGCCTCTTGTTACAGCACCCACCTGTCACTCAAAGCAACCACACCCTAATTATGCATAACTTTAACCTCCAGTACAGTTGTCATGGTCCAAAAACCCTAAAACTGGGTTTTTGGACCATGTTTATTTCTACTGATCAGGTTGGAACTGACTGGTTGGCTTTTGAAATCAACCTCAAGTGGCCATTTAAGGTACTGCAGTTTTTTGCAGTTTCATGCTTGTTCAATTTTTTTGCCTTAAAGATTGCTGCTCAGTCCAGACAACAGTATCATAGAAATTTTCAATAGATTCCCGTAAACTTGTATGTAGATATCCATGGTACCAAAACAGGACTCGTTTGACAAATGATTATACAGATGTTCATTGTTCCCAGCTGATTTATTTTTTTGTAATGCCATCATGAGGTTTGTGTTTCTGGAGGGATTGCACTGAAATGTGGTACAGAGAATTTTGTCTCCAACATGAGCTTGGTGATATCATATTATTTCATCTAAAGCCATTAACAGTTCAGCGCGTTGATTAAACACCAAATGAGCTTTACTTTGTTGTTAGTATTAATTAGCTAATGTGAACATGCTAACACGATAAGGTAAGATATTGATCAGGGTAAATATTGAGTCTTGTAATTGATGCTGCATTTTTATCTATATACAATACATAAAAGAGGAGTAGGGATGGTGAGAGGTTGGCTGGCAACAAATGCAGAGTCATCCATTCTCTTCCAATATACAGTAATTGCAAAAAATAATGGAAACTATAAATGAATATGAAACTTTGGCAGTATACTTCCAAATCAGAGCAATAAAGCTCTTGCTATTGATGTTATGTCTGCAATCTCACCTTCCCATCAATCTTGTATTGATCAACATCAAATATAATTTTGCTCCAAAAAGTATACACAGTGCATTAAAGCAAAAAAAATATTGTTATATGGGATAGAGATGCTGTGGTCATAACGATATGTGGAAAGTTCAGCAAAAGGCAAGTATTGAAATATACTGACAGATACAATTGTCTCCCTATTCTTTTACTCCAGTCATACCAAAACTCTGAATCACTCTGAGCCCAGGGTGCATTATTGCTTTGCCGCTGTTTTCCCTGAAGTTGAAGAGCAAACACAGCAAGAGCAGGAGTGTGACCAAACATTGTGAGTCACAGTTACAAACTCTCAGCTATCACAACACCCATTACTTTAAGGTGGAGATATACCTAAAAAAAAAAAAAAAAAAAAGAAAGCTGGTGAAAATAGACACAATCAGCTTCAGTTACAGAGAGTAAGCTGATGGATTTTGTCTGCCTCAATGGGACCAATATGACTGTCCTGTATTAGTGGAGACCGACCACAATGCACACTCACAGTAATTGGATATACTGTGCTGTTGTGTCTTTGTGTGTGAGTGAGAACAGAGACAGTGATGCAAATATTGGAGTTGCACCAAAACATTGACTTTGGTTTGTTTCTGCAATGCATTCGTCAAATGTACTGCACTCATCTCATCTCCTATGCTCGCCTGTGTGAATGAACAGGGAAACTAAATCATGTCGATGCATCACATTAGCCCTATATTATTTTATACATCTGTTCTTTTTACCTGAGTGTTTCTATTGTCTGCATCGGCACTATACATAAGGAAACAATGCACACAACTGAGCATTGACAACTCTGTGGAGAAAAAGGCTCCATCTAAACCCAAAAAACACAATAATAATAATGACAACAACAACATTATTAATAATAAACATCATACAATGATGCAGAACTACCAACAATACTGCTTTAGAAGTGCAGATTCACAAATTTTCAACTAATTATATTACTATTGTACAGTGAACCAGGAAATTGTGAGTCCCCTGGGACTGTGTGGCCCCAGGGCAGTTACCAGCTTTTTCCTGTTTGTGATGCAGCACAGTAAATCACTGCAGGTTTTTCTTGTCAAACTTTGAAGAGTCCCTGACACCCATGCTGGAAACCACTGGACTGAAATTGCTCTGTTTTGGCATCATGTAGCAACAGTCTCTGAAATTTCTCTAATATTTTCTGGCAAGAGAAAAAATAAAAGAAGTCAACTCCAGATGCTCCAAACACTCTTAGCAATGCAAATTTGCTGCTGTCCAAGTGCTGAATGATGAATTCCACATGATCACGATATAAGGAGAGGTGTTGTGCCGTGTGCAAAACACTCTGATATCTGTTGTTGGAGAGGTGCCACAGAAAAAACAGCATATAAGAAAAACAACTTCAGCGGTAGTAAAATTAAGGTTCAGGAAAAAGATTGGAGGAAATCTGTAGATGTGGAGACGTCAGGTGTCTGCTCGGCCTCTCCACTTCATCCACTGCAAGCACATCAGGGACTTGTGAGCAAATCATTTACAAATACAGCAGCTGCTGAGGCAACATTACATTGGAGATTTACAAGATAAACTCCTTAAAATCAGTTTATACACATCAAACATCAAATACCAGAAAAAAAGCATGAGTTTTTCTTATTTCAGTAAGAGTGCTCTGGACCACTTGTAAAATTGACAAATAAGAAATGAATTAATGTTTTGTTTTGTTTTTTTTAATCACCAAAATCAGTTGGTAGTAGTAAAATAAAAACAAATCATATCAACAAAAGAATGAGAAAACATGTTATATAAGGTAGGTATAGTAGGGAATCGATTCCTACATGTCTTTCAATGAGGACCATGACTTGATATGTATGGACAGGAGAAAAAGCAGGTGTTATGTAGTTGGTAACCAAGACAGTGACAGTGAAACTCTTGTGTTTTATTGATTCAAAAGGAACCGATTTGTCCCTCGTCATACAATACATGCAACAACCGAAGGACAAGTGGTCCACACATGAGAGAAAGGACTTAGACTCCATCATTGTCCACCATACAGCTGTCTTTAGTCTATTGTGGATTCACTATCACACATCAGGGACAAGCTTTCCACCCGATCATTCACAAGGCGTTTTCATCCCTCAAATCAATGTCACAAAGACATCGACAATAAAACACACCCAGAGAGCTGTGTGAGACGGGGAGAGCAGCACGTGAGCGTTGTTAGAAGAAAGAATAGATTACATATGCTAAGCAGACATGACCAGCTTGTCATCAGTTAAAGTTCACAGCAGTTAATCATAGCTCCCCCCTGCTCCTCTTATCCTCTCCTGCTATCTCTTTTTTCTTTCTGGCTTAATTTCTGAAGGTTATTGAGAGGAGACCACAAAGGAGAAAGATACCGCAGCATTAATTTCAATGTAATATCTTAGATCAATATGAATCACATGGTTCATTATCTTAACCCTTCATTTGATATTATGGCTCCCAAAGGGCAGACATGAATTGCCCCCCCAAAAAAATATCACAGTTTTACTTTGAAGAAGGTTCAGAATCTGCATCAAAATACAACCAGGACACAAATATCTGCCAAAGTGTGATGCAATAGAAATGCTTTTGAGGCAGATTAGCAAGATCACCTTGTTAAAAGTTCACTAATTAACGATGATAAGGAATTTTCAGGTTGAGGAAGGTGGATGGCAAAAAAATATTGGACTAGCATTCGATTGCTTTCCATTTCAAACCAATAGTTAAGATTTAATTTAATGACTCCATTATCTAGTTGGCATGTTTATCATTATTAAACATGGTGACAATTGCCTGCTGCTCATTTCCTTTTTGAAATTGTTTCAAAGTTTGCAAGTCTTTTAACAATGACCTTTTCATAGTCTAACCAGTAATCAGGGTTGGGTACCGAAATTCGGTTCCAAGTAGAAACCGAATTAAATTTAGTGAGTACTGGGTACCCATGAAAAAATTTATAATTTCTGGTATGTATCTAACACATCACGTGACACCGCATGGCAACAGGAAATGGACCGGAGAAAGTGGCCGAAAGTGCAAGAGTACGAGCGGCGAATGTGGAAAATGCAACATGTGCGGGAAATTAATATGCTAAACATACATTTGGCTTCCTGTTTTTTGTTTTTGGAATCGAAATAAGGGATCGTTAGGAACTGGAATCGATAAGCAGAACCAAAATGGGAATCAGATTCATATAAATAATAATAATAATAATTATAATTATAATAATAGGTAATAAATATCATTATATTATGCTTCTATGGGTCATGTTAAGAGGATAGGCACAATGAACCATTACTGTCATGTATTAGTATGTATTGGTTCAGAGTAACTGCATATTTATTATTGTTTTGTGTTTAGCCCTACACTGAGGTAAAGGGGAGCTATATAAGTGCCGTCCATTTTGCAGTCCACTCCATTTAATCTGTGTTGAAAAGAAAACATCTTCATGTCCTACAGTGAAAATTTCTGTGGTTTATGATTTCTCATCAGTTAGTCTTTCATGCAGATTGAAGATTGATGACACAAACGGGGAATTATTGAAACAGTTTATTCTAATGGACGTGCACTTATTCAGACAGGTGGCCAAAATTACAGTGTTGAAACAGTTAGATACGTCCCATCACATTGAAATTAATGTCCCCAAAGACAATTAGAGTTTTTGCACACTTGATAACTGCACCACAACTTGATCACCTTGATGTGCCTTTCAAGTTGTTAAATTGAGGATTTATGACTCAAAACAAGTGATTGTTTTTTTTTTTTTTCTGTGTGACCTCACTCCTTTGGCACAAACTGTGAAGTGCTGTGAGCCTATTGTCTTTGCTCAGGACATATTTATGTATCTGAAAGGTCATAGTCACAGACCAAGATGGAAATTGTTAAACCAACTCCACTTACATTTTCAACCTCCTCAACCAGTCAATGTCCCAATGGAAAGCTCTGAGGAGAATCACAAACTGCTAAACTCCAACAATTTAATATTTATGATCCTCCCTGTAATGTATATGCATGGTCGTCATGCCGTGGTCCGACAGCTGAATTGACCAAGCGTGGCGCTCGATCACCTTTAGGCCCTTCCCATTGGTCATGAATATTTACAGAAATGTGAGTCCACAAGGGAAACAGAATGGACTGCATGGAGGGTCAAACACAGACCAGAAAGAGATCCACACAACTGGTGCTGTTTATTCAGATCTGGCCTATTTGATGTGTACACTAAGAGGCTTTGCTTTGGCTCACACACAGGGCTCTTTAAAACCTGTGTGTGTTTCTTTATTCTGCAAGAGTGGTAAAAAATTCTGAAATGGTCTGTTCACCTTGTCATGACCTTTTGCCCTGAAGGCATTTCCTTTCAAACTGCAGTAATCAATATCTTTCTGTTTTCAAAAGGTTGACTGTGTGTATTGTTCATGGGGTAGTTTCTTACAACAAACCTACAGAAAATTATTAGCAAACTCTGTTGTTCTGAACATTTTAACTGCACTACTCATTGTACCTAAAAGAAATAATAATAATAATAATAATAATAATAATAAAAAACTTTAATAAACCATCAGCATGTATGCTTACAAAAGGAAATGGCAGCCAAATAGAGTTAGCAACAGTGAAAGTGAAAGCCAAGGTTGTTTTTGTCCAAACATGGTATACTGCATAGAATATATATCAAAGCTAACACGACTTTGTGGACATTTTGAAGCCAGGAATTTGGCATCTGAACATTGCCATGTTTCTGGAGCCAGATATGACCATATATGGATATGAAGGGGGCGTGAGGAGGTAGGTATGACTCTTGAAACCCAAGGACACTGTGCCATTGGAGACCAGACCCCTAAATATTCTTGTTTTTGAAGCCTAATATGTTATTGATGAAATAAATCACAGATGGCCCACCAGCTCAGTAATATGAAGAATTGACTTGTATTTCATGATTGAAAATTATGATTTTTGAATTGAAGTCAATCGAAACCAAAGTTTTTTTGGAACCAGCCTCTGGTGGCCATCAGTGGCATTGCACTTTTGAGACCTGTTTATTGCATCTATTACACTATACTACATCTATGGCACCCACCAAACAACACAAAGTATTGTATGATGACACAAGAGATATATGAGTGGGAAATACAATTCAAAATATATTTCAGTGTCTATTTGGTCAACCCACTGGACAATATGAATGTATAAGGTTTTTTGCTTTTTTTTTTTAAATAAACTACATTTCTGCTAAGTGGCCACAAATCTGAGGGCAGCTTTAAATATCACATAACTTTAAGATTCAAACACTTAACAATTAAACACATTACCATGCTTAATTAGTAATACCAAACTGGCATGAATTAATACTGTGTCAGGCCTCTCTTTGCTTTTGAAAACGCCTCAGTTCTTGGGGTCATTGATTCCACATTTATGCTGCAAATCTTCTGTTTGCCCAAAGGTGCTCTACAGGATTCAAATCTTGCTACTAGCAAGGCCACTAAAGTCATTCCTGTGACCATGAAATTACTTTGAGATTACTTTAACTTTGTGGAAGTAGCCATTAAAAGTTGGTAAATTGTGGTCATAAAAGGATGCACATGTTCAGCAGCAATATTCTGACTGGCTGTGGTGTTCAAACTGTGACTGAGTGCTATTTAGAAAGCATTCCTCACACCGTTACAGAAACATCCTGAACCATTGACACAAGGCAGTCTGGGTCCATGGACCCATTGAGCCACATTTTCCGAGTCTTTTACTTTTCAGTTATGTTCATTCTGGGATGTTTATTTACTCACCAGAGTTGTAAAGAGTGGTTGAGCTCCTGTTGCCTTTCTGCCTGGCAATTTTCCTCCGACTTTGCCGTTTGTCTGCAGATCTGTCACTCACTGGATGATTTTTGTCTTTCTCAAGAGACCATTGTGGTGAAAATCCCTTAAAATCAGCAGTTTTGGAAATACTCTAACGCACCATCTGTTACCAGGAATCACGCCAAAGTCACTAAGGTCACATTTTTTTCCAATTCCCATTTTTGATGTGAACCTTAACTGAACTACTGACCTGTAACAGCATTGCACTCTTGCCACATTATTTGCTGACTGGATAAATGAATGAATAAGAAGGAGTGGACATTTGTTGAAGTTTTCTTGAAGTCGTAAACATAGTATGTAATCATAGTGAGCATTTTACAAATGAGCACTTGTGTAACGACACATCCATCAACATGGAAGTTGGCTTCAACAAACATAAGAACAATATTTGCTCTCTTTTTAAATATCGGGTTTATTTAGTTGGTAAGTGCGGAGCAACTTTGGCTCAACCAAACGTAAACACCGCCATGTTGGACTTAAAAAAAAAGCGCCGTCTTATCCGGCTGCCAAACTTCATTGTTTTAAAGCAACAGAAAGCCACAATGACAATCGGTTGTGCAGCAATTTGGATGTACAAACAACCAAACAACAAGCAAACTATCCTGAGCTGTCGCGTTTTAGATTTCTGAAGGATCCATAGGGAAATAGCGCAGCAGGGGCTAGCGGCTACATGATGGAGTTATACGGTGTAGTTTTCCATGTCATAAATTTTCCACAGCCTGACAGCATGTACCCAGCCAGCTACAAAATACTTGAAGGCATCCAGACTTTTGTAGGCTTTGAACTGCATGCCAGTGTAAAACGATGTGGTAAGAACTAGATGGTTCACTATCTAGGTTCACCACTTTCAGCACGTTGATTTTGGCCCCCGATCCAGTGCTAGTGATCTCCGCTAAACTTCTGCCATCTAAAGCACTTGTCATCCCCACAGGAATAGAATACGGGTCTGTTGTTTCAACACATTTCTTTGAATGCAGGTTTACATCTGACATCTAATTTGTCGGTAAATCGTGGAAAAGAAAAGATGGATTTGCATCAGCGGTATTGAACATAGCCACACACTGGTAATGTTATTAAATCCAACATGGCTGACCGAGTTGTTTCAATGACGTGACTGAATAGGGTCTATATAACACTGTCTGCCTTATGTAGAGAATGTCTTTAGTCCATCAAAACTAAATAAATAAAGGAAAGAGAGACTAATTTGTTCTCTCCATCATTCAATGTATTTTTCTCTTTTGGCCACCGACCCTGTGCAGCTCTATTCAGAGAATCTGGGAGTGAAATATGAAGGAGATTATTATTAACATCCACCAACAGACCCCATGTGGTAAGATTTAAGACAGAGGAGAAAGGGAGTGAGAGCATGGAGGAGATTTACAGTTGGTATATGTATGAATTTTTCTAGCTCTGGACACTCATACACGGACAACTAGAATGAATCAGGGCAGCTTGATATGCTAGAAGCCAAGAGGAATAATGTATGACTTGGCTGAGCAGAATATCCCTCAAGTATGACTGTGCATGGCTCTCACCTTCTCTCTCTGTCTGATGTTTATTTAAACATGGTTCTCGGGCATATCGAGCCATACGGCATCTCAAGGTCCGGCTCAGTCACTTTCTCTCCTCCTCACTTTGTCTCTCTCTGTCACCTTCTTCTACATAATTCAGAGCACTTGGCTAGTTGAGCGGGAATGAACCGGTGATTGAAAGGGTCACCTGCTCAAATCTGCAGCAGTACAAAAAAAAAAAAAAAGGAGGAAATCTGGGTTTCCCATGTGATGAGTGTCAGAGGTTAACAGTTACTGGTAAAAGCTGGAGAACTCCTGGGATGTCACTGGTGAGGATAAAATTGAAAACTCGGCCAACACATGGGAATGGACCCTTGTTATTCACATCCTGATGGTTCACACTGTTTTTTTTCCAACCCCTAATTTCTACTGCTGTTAAAATTGAATATTTTATCAGACAAAACACCTGAAAAAGCTTCAAAAAAGAGGCAAGACAGGTAGTAGCATGTCATGTGTACTAAAAGTTTTTGTTTTTTCAGTTAATTGTGTTGCTTGAGTAGTTTTAACATCACTTACATTTCATTGTAACAGTGGTAAATCTTGTATTTTTTGAAAAATCTGAAGTTTTGATACTTTTCGGAGCACTTCCTGCTTTTGGCCTTTTTATTATTTTGGACATAGGACAGTGTAGAGAGACAGGAAACCGGTAGAAGACTGGGGGAGTGACATGCATTAAATGGCCATGGGCTGGATTTGAACCCATCGTCACTGGGGACAATAGCCCTGTTTGCCTGTGTTAGTTTGTCTGCCTGTTAGCAATGTTATGGTAAAAGACATACAAAAAAACAACAACACTATTTTCTTTTTAAGAGATAAGGACTTACAGTATCTTAAAATCTTCTTCATATGAAGAAAGAGCAGAGGATGGGATCACAAGAAAAGACAAAAGAAAAAAAAAACACAAAGTCCTTCTTATATTGTCTTGGTAGAGGCTTGTACTTTCTAAGTAGTTTCTAGTGCTCTGGGGGGCATTTCTCGCTATTTTTTATTTTATTTAATTTTTTTAATTAAAATAAATGATCTTCAGATTCATTTATAAGACATGTAAACATTAATAGCTCCAGTCCGATACAAAAAAAGCTAAACATCAGCTCCACTACAACCAGCAACATCCTTCTTTTGTGTGCTGGCAGAGGTTTTTACTCCGAGTGCTTTCTAGTGACCTAAAGACAATGATGAAAGAAAAGCAGTAGGTGGCAGCAAAACACCACTGGTCCCTTTATAAGCTGGAGAACAAGAAGGAAGCGATAGGTATGAAATGAAAATATATGTTGTTTGGATTTATTGGATTGTGTGGAATATATACACACACATGAAGGATGATAGTTTAGCATGATGGGCATAGATTAGGTCTTGCTGGAGGTTTGTGCTCTCTGAGACTTTCAGTACATCTGAGGATCACACTGACACTGAGTAAACAGACAGCTGCAAGTCTATCTATTTACCCCATCCATCCATCCATCCATCCATTTGCTGAGCCATGCTATGCCCACTTTATATTGTGCATGGGAGTGAGGCTGTTTGCTGTCTACAGAGCCCATACTAGTTCATTTGGCCTTTCAGTTGTAAAGCTGTTACTGACTTCAATTTGGGCATGTCATGTTTTGATTTTCAGGAGCTAAATTTAAAATATATATATATATATCAGGGATTAAGCATATCATACATAAAAAAACATCACTTCTCTTGTTCTCAGGTGTAATGTAAATATTCAAGCCACACTGCTACCAGCATCTGTGCAACAGTACTAAACATATGGGCTTCCTCGTTCCTGATGGAGAAAGACAGTTCTGGCTCCTGTGTCTGGCTTGAATCTGTTAACATTCAAGACAGCACTGTCTGAAACCATAAGGGACGCTCATTTAGTTAGGACTGTACCATGCAGGGTTGTTAGTCCACCTAGCTTTCTTAGTCTACCAAAGTTATCATTTGCAACAGACAGTAAGTGCAGAGAAGTGAGTAAAGCAGCAGTAACCAGTCAGACTCATTTAAAGAAATAATCTATTTTGTGCTTCAGAGTTGGTGACATTGGTTTTGCAGCTTCACACACGCCTGACATGTATGGTCAGACCACTCTATACAATTAGAGGAACAGAAGCTGCTTCTGATGCTATTGGAAGCAGATGATGTACTTTAACACAGCTTCTGAACACAAAGCACCCTGCAAAAGGTTTATATCTAAAGCCATGCTCAAAGAGAAAAACAAGTAGCACTTAACACTAAGAGGTATAAGTTGTGTATTTCTGCCATGCATTACTAGGTTATTTTACTATATCAGTCTTTTCCAGGGTAGTCATTATATTCATTTTGTTCAGCGTGTCAGTTTGTTTATGGAAATGAGCCCAGCAGTCGAATAGCATTGTTAAAAGGAGCATATGGCAATTTGTGTTAAACAGTCTGACTTAGACTCATCGAGGGGAAAAAAAAAATGTACCTACATTTGGCACTTGACAGTTGTTCATTTGGATTCCTGCGTGGCTGTTTGAAGACGTGTGTATAAGGGTGTAACTTGGAAACGAATGCGGTACAAGCCATCTAATCACAGGCAGCAGCCCGTCGAATGAGCGCAGCCTACCTAACTGACAAGATGGAGAGGTTGTGGCTTCAGGCCAGCAAACACTTGACAGACAAGACTGAAAGCTTGTCAGTCAACAAAACATGGAGAACACAGTGCAAGAGGAAACAGGCATTTCTGACTTGCATACTTATGACACAAGTAAACACACACAAACAAAACCACCACTACTGTTGTTTCTGCTTACATTATAATGACTGTATGTACTACTTCACCAAATAAAAGCACTAAAAATGACCTGTGGAGTGACAGCCACTCAACAATAGACCCAAAAAAAGAGAGAATGTGTTCAAATCAAGCTTTATTTATATAGCAATTTTTTGCACAGAAAAAAAAATCATAATACAAAGTGCTTGACATGTTAAAACAATTAAAACAAACCATGAAGTCCACCCAGCATCCCAACCCTCACCCAACCGTCCAACCACCACTCAGACCATAATTACATATTTTCACCCCCCTCCACGACACGCACAAGCACACCCCCACAACGCACACACTAAAAGTAGAGGCTGGGTACAGATAAAACTCTAAAAGAGTAAACGCAGAAGTGTAAATAAATACAGATGAAATGAAAGTAAAAACAAGATAACAGGTTAAACTAAATAAATATGTAAAATACTTAATCAAATCAATGAAAAGTCTATAATTGTAAATGTCAGTTAAATGCCCAACTAAAAAGATGGGTCTTGACCCTGTTCTTAAAATCCTGAACAGTCTCTGTGGTGCTGAGGTCCTCCGGTAGGTGGTTGCACAGGCGAGGGTCATAGTACTTGAAGTACCTTAAATACAAGGGAAGCCAATGCAGTGATTTTTCTTGAAAGCATCCAGAGAGTAAAAACCTCCGTCAAGGTATTATCCACACAAAACACCACTTTATTTTGCCTAAGAGACGGATATTTTCTGGTATTTCTGGATATTTTTTTTTTTTTTAGAATGATCCTATCTCTGACCACTATCTGAACACTATCTTATTAAACCATTTGTAAACCAAAATCTAGATAAGTAATACCCTATCCCCCCCAAAAAAATAGCTATTGGTACCTGCCAAAGGCTCTCATTCAACCTTCAGAAGTACTTGTAAAATATAGGACACAAAAAAAAACAGTTTGAATCAAAATTATTCAACCTTGAGTATGAGTTGAGTGATGAAATCCACCTCCACTCTATTAATAATGTTGTAATGCCTTGTTAGTCTGGCGCTATTTCTCCACTTCTAGCACTATGTTTCAGTACTGAGGCTAAACTGGAACTGTCTGGACCCAAGGATCAGGTGTATGTCTGGTCTCATAAGACATAAGATGAACACCTCCTTTACAGTGCAGCGTGGAGGTGGGGATCCAGTCCTGGGTTGGGGGTTGTTTTGGGGAGGCTGCTGCAGGAACTAGTAAGCTTGACCATGTAATCACGCATTATGGATTATCTGAAATCCTGGGCCATTCGGAAGAAGAATGCGATGCCTACAGTGTGTAAATTAAAGCTTGGTAATTATCAGATGTTCCAGCAAAGACAATAATCCCAAAGCAGAAATCAATAGTCATTCCGATCACTAGATCTGATTCCTATTGGAAATCTTTGAGGGGATTATACGAACACAGTGGCAGAGAGACTGTGAGTGAGCTGGAGGTGTTCATGATGAAGAATAGTCGAAAGTCAAAAAATAAATGCAAGGTGTCAAAAGCTCATCAGAAACTAACACACACATTTATTTCAGCTGCTCCACAGAACATGGACTTGTAGGTGAAATTACTGGCTTATGGCCCTTTCAGAGAAAAAATAGATTAATCTATGATGCTATTGGTAAGTTTTATATTATATTCTCTCAGAAATCTTTCAGATTTGCCTCATTGAGTTTAAAGAAGCTGATAAAAAATCTAGATACTTTAGAATTAAATCTACATAGACTGTTGAACGCTGTAAAGTCCTCAAGGTCCAAATCTGTAGAAAATATTCAAAAATGTACTTTGCATATTGTACGTTCTGTGGTGAAGCATTGCAGATTATGTTGCAGGAGTGAGATGATACATTTCTATGAAAGGTTTAGTTCTTTGGTCACCATCAGAATCAGAATCCACCCGTTTGTAGTGATTTACAAAGCTTTTTATATTCACAGAGGGGTTTCTGTTGTAGATCCTGGGTTTCACTGGACTTCAAGTTCTCTTGTTTGCTGAAACATTAACATGGGTCCTTTGAGAGTCTGGTTTGACAAACCTCAAGCTGGAGTCTAGTTCCATGCATTAGTTTTATTTATTGTTTCTGATGGGAAAGCATGTGCTGTGCTCTGCAGGTGTAGTAAGGTGTTATCTACAGTATCCACTTCAGATATTGATGGTAGGGAAAAAAAACAGGCCATGCAGTTTCTGATTGCTGTAACACCTGTGAATTTCAATCAGCCCTTTGGACAATGTTGTAATTGTCTTGTATAACAAACAAATAAATACATTTCTGACACCAAGTTATTAAGAAACTGAAATTTTATCATGAGCAAAATAGTTTTTCCCATTAGTTTGTAATCTTTTTACATCATGTCTGGTCATTTACACATGTTAAGACAATGAAAATGCTCAAATCTAGAATAATGATAATGAATGCTCAAATCTAAATCTCTATAAAATTCCAAGTCTCAGCGCATGATTTTGTTGGTAGTTGTCACTGATTGTGTCAAATTTTAGAAAAGCATTTTCACCATTATCTATCTATTAAAGTATCTATTAAATAGAAAATGAGTTTGATTTTTTTTTTTTTATATTATTTTATATTATACAAAATATATTGTACTACATTGCATATCACCAAATCATAATCTGAAACTAGGCTTTTGCAGTTTTTGCAGTATGCATGGGGTAATGTTGTGTGGACAATATAGACTGTAGCTGGTGTCTGACTTT
>OOFC01001311.1:1756-13903 GCA_900323345.1 Pseudochromis fuscus | reverse complement strand
TTTTGGGGGGGGGGATTATTATGTAGATTAATGAAAAACAAAAATAATGAAAACAATTTCCCAGAGCTGAAGGGGGTATGTTAAAAAATATTTGGTATCAAAAACCTAAATATATTCAGTTTACTATTACATATAACAGAGTAAAGCTGTAAAACCTCACATTTGTCTCGCTTGCAGGTTTGGAAATGTCCTTTTCACTCAGTGTTCAATAATCCAAACAGTTTACAATAGATTTTCAGTGTAACACATGAATCCTAGCACCTTCTCTGATTAAGTACTTGGAGGATTGTAAATGGTTACCTGATCATGTGAACACCGACTGAACAAAATAGTCTATATGGAGCTGTGGTCAGTGTGGTCTCCAATAAAAGAAAAGCAGCTGTGCGCCGTGACGCGCGCATGGACAGAGAGGGAGAGAGGGAGCGAGAGTGGGAGGGAAGGAGAGAGGGAGAGAGAGAGAGAAGGTGTACGACACATCTCATCTCTCAAAATCAACCAGTCGGTTTCCCAAAATACAAAAGCGTTGTGGTGATCTTCAGTGAGATCCGCTCTTTGCCTCCACCTCCCAAACTGACTTCGTCTCCGCGCAAACTTCCAGCAGACGTCCAGCATGAGCGGAGACAAACACCATGGATGCGCCACATGAGGCGGACCGGAGAAACTGAAGCCACCGCTCAAAGTTTGCCACTGTACGACCAGTGTGACTCTGACTAAACAAACACACAACTTTAAACGCGTTTTCCCTGCTTTTCTCTCACTTTTCACCTGTCGCCTGCCACTTGGGATTGCTTGGATTCCGCGGTGTGTCTTTATATGTTCAGCCGGGGAGACGTGTAGCTTTTTTTCCCCCCCGGAGTGGTCCGCTATAAGGAAGGTGACATGCAGGTTCTCGGTTGGACCATAGTTCTCCTCTGCCAGTGGATCCTACGGAAGGTGAGTTTATTGCCCTGCCGAGAAAATAAAACCTAAATACACCTTTAAAAAAAGAAAAAGAGGTTTGAGCTGCTGCGTTTGGAAACACCTGCCGTCTCCCTTCAGGGTTCAGTTTCCTAGAAATCACTCACCTGGAGAAAAACAAATACGTGTAGTTACATTTTTGTTGTTTTAAATAAAGATTTTTGTTTTTGAAATCGCATGTAAAAGGAGCAGCCTTGTCTTTTAATAAAGCCGTAATAACTGTATGTAAAACCTTAGTTTGCTGAAACTTGGTTAAAGTTGTTATAGTTTCATAACAGCTGATTAGATTTGAACTTGAAACAGCAATACTCGTACTTCTTCCTTAATTTTATTTTATTTGACTGGGGAAAAAACGCATGTGCGACTTTTGCCCGGTTTCCAAACGCGCAGATTTCTGCTGTCTGAGCGTTTCCCCTTTACTCCCACTTAAGCAGCCCCCCCTTATCTATTTATCTATTTGCGCTCCCAGCAACTTCCTCTAATTTTTCTTCAGAAGTTAAACACGCCCGTGGCTTGTTTTATTATCTCGTCATCGCGATGGCAAAGAGTTTGTGCGCCTCGTTTGGCTGCTGCAACTGCTGATATGTGTGGTTAAATACGCGTGTGCGTGTATGCGCGCGCACTTGGCTGTTTGCGCATTATATGAGAGTTTTCTTGTTTTTTTGTTTTTTTTTACAGTGACAGTCATAATGTACACATTATGTCGACCATACAATGCCATACAGTACAGCACAATACAATAGCAGGGTTGCTCTCCCAGCAGATACACACCATCACTATGTCTGTGGCCTCAGCAAAATGAAAGAGAATAGTAAAAAAAACATGACTTTTCACCCTCATCCATCCTCTTCACCTTCTTCCTCACCTCCTTGAATTCCCTTCTCCTCCTTGTCCCTTTCCTTCTCTTCCAGTTTGGATCATTTTAATGCCACCATTTTTTTTTTTTTTTTGTGACAGGCCAGTTTCTGTATCTGCAAATATGGTAGTAAAAAAAAAAGTCTGACACTGTCAAATCTTGTTGAAAGACTTTTTAATATGCTGTTTAGAGAGCAGCCCTGGAGTGGAAAACAAGTCTTGTTAGCAGACAAACAGTCACTTGATTCAAGTGATGAAGTGTAGTGTTATGGACTGTAAAGAGCTGAGGGGGTGGACGGGTGGGGAGCCCTCACTGCCAGCAGATTTGCTTGGTGGCCCACAGTGGCCGGCAAAAAAACAACAACGAAAAACAATGGTGACTGGAGTATTTTGTTTGTGAATAAAACAAAACCCCAAACCCTCTGTTGCTGGCAGATTGGGGTTAGATTGTATTGTGACAGGTAATAACACTAACGCTTCTTTTGAAGATTAAATTCAAATCATGTCTCCTGCAAAGTGGCAGTGCTATGCCTCGTCCGCTGGAGAGTGCAACTTGGGTTCAAGTATCAGGATTGACTCGGTATTAGATTAGCCCAGCCATGCTTTTCAATAATGTGCCATTGAAAACTCTTTTTAGAGCTTCTGTATTTTCTTAAAGAGACAAAGGGGGATTGAATCTTGTTTGTTTTCACCGCCTATGTGGTGTAGATGACACAGTGATTTGGAAAGTTGGATGCTTGGGAGCACGACTAGCTTGAGGGATTAAGGAGTGAAGAGGTAAAGGAGGCGGCGAAGGCGAAGTAAAGGCAGGTGAAAAATTGGGCAAACACGAGGAAGTAGGAGGGAAGAGAAAAGTCAGCAGACGTAAAGAGAGGAGAAGGCTACATTAACCACTCCTCTAACTTAATTTGACCATCTAAACCCACCCTTAGTGGTCATTTAGTGTATCTTAGAGGCCTGGTTAAGTACATGTGTAAGTGCATAAGTGAGTGTTTGCAAGGAAAGACGGCGAGACAGAGCGAGAGAGGATGAGAATCCCCGTAGGATTTCTTTTTATACTCTTCATATTTTCTGACAGCATTCAAAATGTAAAAAAAAAAAAAAAAAATAGATTGTTTTCAAAGTGTCTCTTCAAAATTGTTTTAATCTGTTTGGATGAGAACATATTTTGGGTGGGTTCTCACATTTGAAAAAAAAAAATTAATGAAAGTATTTCCTTCATATGATGTCCTAGGCTGCAATATTATAATATTTTTTTTCCACCCTGTGCTTTGAAATGATATCTACAGTAACAGCACTACAAAAGAAGAAAAGATGTGTGAAAAGCTTCTTTGCTGTTTTATGCTCCCAGTAGAAACAATAGCATTAGCCAGCATCTCAACCTGACAAAATCCTCTTATCTCCCCCCATAAAACAACTAGCTATATACCCCAGGGATATTACAGCAACTGACTCACTTTAATTTCATTATATATAGTCCTACTTCCTTTGCAATCATGTCTCATATATTCTGCATAGCTTTGCATTTTAGTAGCCTCTGCACGTCTCACTGAAATGTGTGTGAGAGAAACAGCCGAGTGTGTTTCATGCTTCATGTTGGTGCCCACATGTTATCCAGGATCAGATGTTTGGTTTTGTTTTTTTTTTTCCACCGTGGATTAAACCAGGTGGTTGGTGGTTTCCCTCCCACTTGCTGTCTTTTTGTCCATCCGTCTGTCCGTCCGTGGATCATCTACTACACTGTCAAACAGCCCAGCTTCAACAAGCCGGAGGAGAAAACCACTGGTCTGTAATCTGTGCAAATTATATTCTGTATTCTCACAAACCGATTAGATATGTAATCTGTTGAATCATGATGACAGGAGCAATCACATTACTGCTTTATATCTGTTGCCTCTGAAATTGCTCCCAGAGATCAAAGAATGCTTAAACCTAAAAAAAAAAAAAAAAATATGGCACAGATTCATACAGGGTATAAATTAATTCTATCGTGGCTTGCTTAAGGTTAAGCAACGATCCATTTTATTAAATTTGTTTCCTCCCCTTTCTACAGCCCTGTGCCCCATTTTTTGACAAACCATTACTTGTGAAATGAGTCATCACTGGCTTGATACAGTGAATAGTTTCACCTCAGGCTTTGTATTAGCCTAAGGGGAGGGAATTTTAATTTAAACGGGTGAGGATGTCGTATATTTTAAACCGTTCTAAAATAAAACATCATTGTATAGATTCGCCTTTGCACAAACGTCTGTTGTACTTTACTATTGTAAATTAGCATGTTTGATGATTGAATGAAGCATTATTTAAAACAGTAAATAAAGAAGTAAAGTCAGGTAAATCTTAAAATCCCACTTATATTTGGCCAGTTCTACATCATCTAGATTTAATAATTGTGTGAAAATTCAATTACAAAACTAAGTGTGCCTCCTGTCTGACAGTTCAACTACACCTGAAGCTACCATAATGGGAGCATTACGTCTGAAATTATTGATAAGGCCGTGGTATTATTTTTAAGAGACAAAAGCAGAGATGGTGAGAGCACTGAGGAGTTTGGAGGAAGCTGCTGCTGCTGCTGCTCGCTCTGCTGAACAGGCCTGTCGCTGCTGTTTGGCTCCTTTGCTGTTAGCTCCACCTGTTCATGTTTCATATGCAGAAGGTGAAGGTGTTGCTGGGGCAGAGATTCAGCTACTACTTATGCATTGTAACGATATTTCTTTTAACACTTGTTTCAGTGGTGTGAGAAATAGTGGAAGATGTTTTTACTAGTGAAAATATTTCAAACATCTGCACTGAAAACATCAATTAAATATGTGCATATGTATGTTTAGGTATTAAAAGTAGCAGTACTCATAAGCTTGTGAGTAAAATGATGTTGTAGATTATTGTTATTAATTTGAAGTATTTTTGGTTTTATCTCAGAACACATAGTAAACTGTAACTGTAAAATAATTAGATGTAAAAAAAAAAGAAGTAATGGAGAAAGAAGTACAATACTCCCAGTTTTTCTGAAGTATAAAGTAGCATGAAATAGGAAGACTAAAGTACAAGTAGAAATACTTAGTTACACTCCACCACTGATCTTCAGTCTGAGGTTTCTGCCACAGTTAATGAGCCCCGGTACATTTTTTAACCTAGCCATCACACATTATGAGTCCTGTTTTTTTCTCGTGTTGTTTCATGTGATGGCCTTGTACTGTCCTCACAGCGAGTGGATTTGCATTCAAACTGAGTAACACAACATTTCTCTTCACTTAATTAATTTCAAGGGTTTCGTGTTTTCTGTCACTTTCGGTGCAGAGGAAACAATCTGGTCATGCATGTGTAGGCTGGCTGAAGGTAGCTGCATCTTATCATGTGGAGGCTCGTTGTAAGTAACCCGAGGTCGCTGCAAGGAGACAAACAAGAAAAAAAGGGAATCAGGGGTGTAGGTTCGTGTTTATTTCTAAAGCACGTGCCTCAAAGTGCCTGTAAAAAAGACATTACCTCGATTATTTACTTCCAGGCAGTCTGAAGCAGAGCAGATGTGTCACAGGTTAAATTACAGATGCAGATCTCACTTCTCTCAGCAGGAAAGCAAACAGCTGGAAAACAGGGGCTGTGGTGTTTGCACTTTCACATGTGCTTCTCTCTTTCAAGGTAATTTTAAAGTTGGGTCCAGAAATAACTTAAAAGTCGAGGCCCAAATTAAAGGTTTGTTCCCATCTGGGCCAAGCGACCCGTCAAGAGCAGGTCTGTCTGTGGTGCATTTTGAATGAGGACTTACACACAGTCCTGTTGTTGTTTCCAGTTTATTCAAGTGTTTCAGAGTCACATCCACTGACGCTGATTTAATGATGCAGTAAAATTATGTTAATTATGTGGATTAAGCACCGCTTCAATGTGGTTTATTCATGTTACTGTTACAGTAGAAACATACTAACATCTATATGAGTCTATGTGCATTATCGTGATCTGTTATTGATTCATCTTAATCCTTTTCAATGATGTCGACCATTTAGAGAAATTATTCTGATTGTGTAACACTTTACACGATGATGATTGTAAGCAGCACAGGGTGATGAGGTTCATGCGTCACAGTTTTTTCATGGGGAGAAAAAATACAATTTTGAGTTTTACATGAGTTATATGTGAAATAAATTGTTTGTTGTTGGTTTTTATAGATTTATTTTTTTTATCAACAATCAGGGAAATGATCCCTATTGCAAGTCATGCTGTGTAAAAACATTAAATACTAATAATAATCTAGCAACGTATCAGAAAATTATAGAAAAATAATTGCATAAAAACTCACTTCCATTGCTCACCCATTCAAAAACATAATTGTTGAAAAAATGTTGAAGAATTGTTTCAGAATAAAGTTCACAGTCCTTGACATTTTCATTTAAATTCAATTAACCTGAGGTAAATATTGAGCTGTAGATGAAAAGCATTTACAGTCAGACACTTTGTCTGTAAAAAGAAAAAAAAATCCAGACTTGATTATTTTGGGGATGTTTGAACAAACTGTGCAAGACTTGAATTAATTTCACAGTTCTTGATTAAAATACTAATTTGTTACAGTTGATTCACAGTTGAGCTTGTATGGGTTTTTTTAAAGGTCATATCTTTTACAGATGTAGATGTTTTGTTCAGGGAGCAGTTATTGTGACAGTGTTCTTCATATGGGAGGACACGATGAGTCATCATTAGCAGAGGTTTGAGTATTCATTTATGAGAACTTTAAACTTGTAGAGAAAATGTTGAGGTTTGTGTCCCACAGTTAGGACTAACATGGTTTCCTGTGTGAATCTGCACAAACACTGGACATATAAACTCAGCACAGTTAAATGATCCATTAGAAACCTCAGTATCACCATCTGCCCGAAGAATCACCTGAAATTTTTACTGACTCTGATCATTTTCTGTTGTATTTGCTCTCAGTTTATTCCCCGTCTTAACTATTTCTCATAGTTATTTTAAAATAAATGCTTTTTAAATAGTACGACAAGCTGCTTGAAGTGAGAAAAGAAAGGATTTTGCATAAAATAAAGCTAATTTTTCTGTTTAATTTTACAAACTAGCCTCCAGCTGTCAGAAGAGTCTTGCTTTGGTTTGGATTGACTGGGCTGTGAATGCCAGATGGTGGGCTTTCACATAACTGCAAATAACGTTGGCAATTGGTTGAAGCTTTTATGTTCGAAAGAAAAAACATGAAAATCAGAGAAGCAGAAGCAGACAACTTGACTAAACGCCCCCTTCCCGTCTCGTCTGGGTTTCTTTTGGTGTTCCAGAAAGCTTCATTTAATATAAAATGGCAAACTGAATGCCTTTCATAAGGTAACAGTTTATAGCATCATGGCAGCGTTCAGCTCAACAAAATGTGATTCCACTGGAGTCTTATTTGGTAATTTACTAACTTTTATGGCTGAATTAAACATCTCAGAGTTGTAAAAAAAAACCTTTTAGTTCGGTTTACTGCATTGAACTTATCACATAAAACTCCAAGGAGTCAGAAATAAGCAAAAATAAAGACAATAATACAGATCCTTCAGGTACAAAGCTCAGTAAACAGCATGGTGTGTTGTTCTGGTAATTCTTCTATCAACAAAAATACTCTTTTTAGTTTCATAGTCACTGGGTATCAACTACAATTTAAAATGCACTGAGCTGTGATCAAAATCCGTGTGTTACATGCAAAAGGTCCTGCATTCAGAATCCTACTGAGGTGAAGTATAAGTAATAAAATGTACTCATTACTCAGAATGAAATGAGTGTTTTACATTTTGTTGTTGCAGAGTCATAGAAAAAAATTACTCTAATCTATTACTTACACTTTTAGGTGT
Organism: Pseudochromis fuscus; assembly: GCA_900323345.1. Lineage (NCBI taxonomy): Eukaryota > Metazoa > Chordata > Actinopteri > Pseudochromidae > Pseudochromis > Pseudochromis fuscus. Next base: position 6,269 of record OOFC01001311.1, on the reverse strand, counting down.
TTAAATCAGAAGTACTTCATATGTAACATATTCTGCAAAGCAACCAGTAAGTACAGCTTTCAAATAAATGTAGTGGATATATTTGTCCTGAGGTTGGAGTCAAAGAAAAGTTTAAAGTAGCAAATACTGTGTGTATGTATCGATATTGTACTTTACTAACTGTACTAAAAAAAAAGATATTTAGGGTGTCCCCCTAAATAAACCTTATGATCTTAAATGCATAATGTTTTCATTGTAACATAACTCAGGTGTTGTGTAAAAGTATTTAGGTGATCTGACTGATTGTCTGCCAGAATTAAACATGTCACAATGAAACAGAGTGTAATATACATAATTATTAACTATGCTGCAGGTAGAGTAGGTCAACATGTGCAGTTCATTCAGACCCAGTGGAAACCAGCAGAGCAGCACGAGTAGTGTTCAGTGCAACAGTGCAAGTTTTAACATGAGCACAAAATATCCCTGACCTGTTGTTGGAAAAGTGACTTCTTGAGCTACAGTGAAAATGTGTCCAGAAAGAGAGAAGCAGAACACTGGGCTGCACATCAGACCACGCAGCCCAGGTCTCACTGCCAGGATCATCTGGAAAAGACGGCCTGTGGACAGCTGCTGCCTCAGCCCCAAGAGGGTCTCACGTCTCCCGGCCTCAGCCACCATCCAGCCTCCGACGCACATCTTTGTGCAACTGCCAGCTCGGGTTGGTGGAGGAGGAGAAGTGGTGGTGATGATGGAGATTTTTGGCGGGGCTGTGACTGATCGGGAGCAAATCGAAGCCTAATTCTCTGACACTTCCTGCTCCTCACTGTTTCCATCATTATCGTTTTCTATAATTGTTTGTCTCAGCCCTTCAGACTGACTCAAGATTTGTTTCCTCGGCATCATCTGTTTCCTCCTTCTGTCTTTCCGTCCAAGTGAAGGAGAGGAGGACGAGGGCAGAGGGGGCGAAGCCCATATGGAGGTCCAGGTCAAGATAAGCGCACCTGATCTGTCTTGAACTGAGCTCTACCCACACTGCAGAACACACACTCACACAGCATTTTAATGCATCCCCGCCTACCTCAATGGATGGACTACCATTATTACAATAGTACTGTGTATGACTCACCAAGTCTTATGGAGTGACTGTGGGAAATTGCTCCCTGAGAGGAGTCGGAGGGGGCTACAAAAAAAAAAAAAAAAAAAATGTCTGAGGAGACGATGATGCCTGAAAAGGAATCAGTTTGAAAATATTACTCGTAATCTGTTCGCCGTAAAGATATGTGACACGGACGTGCATGCACAGAATGGACCTGTGATAAAATAATTTATCCCCAAGCGCACGCGTAAACACATTTACAGCCGGGAGATAAAATTAAGGAATGCAGGGAATATGGCTTCCTGATCGTTCTGTGTTGTCATGACCAAGGTGGGCTAGACAAAGAGCTTATTTATCACACAGCAATTACCACTGAGGTATTACAGCTGCGACGGCAGGGAGGAGAAAATGAACACTTAGTGGAAAGCAGATAAAGGGACACTACAGCTGGGTGTGTCGTGGCCCCGTAACGTGTCTGCCAAGGGGGCAGGCATCCATCACGACACAGTGTCCCGACCGGAGGAGAAGGGCAGGAGGGACTCTACCTCTTCATCCATCACCTCACTCTTTTAATGTTGACTCTAATTCTGGGTGAGACCAAAATACTTGAGTACATTTAGGCTTCCTTCATTTCGTGTTTTGTTTTGTTTTGCGGCACAAAACTGTCTCATCAGATTTTGTTTTAACCATGTGACAGTTTCAGAGTGTGTTACGTGGACAAAGTCCTTTGTTTATAGCTGTCAGTCCACCTCTAAAATATCGCTGTAACTATTATATGAGTTGTCGTGACATTTTGTGCAGGCATTTGTGGTCCCCACAGGATATACCCTACAGTCTTTGGTGATCCCTTGACCTTTCGTGAGGCTGACATTTCTATTTTAGAAATCCTTCAACTATTGCATGGATTACCATGAAATGTTCACACATGTATGCCCTCCTACAGATGGGTTATAATCACTTTGACTGCCCATTTTCACATATCACCATCGTCAGGTCAAAATGTTAATTGGACCAACACTAATGACATTTTCATCGTCTTCAGCTGTACTTTGTGTTTAGTGATAATTAGCAAATGTTAGCATGCTAATATGCTAAGACGTTGAACACGGTAAATATTTGACCTGCTAAACATTGGGATGTTTTATTTTAAATGCATAGCGCTAACCTCTAAGCGCTCTTAATAAACTGCCTGCAAAACGTCAATGTTTTTAATTTTTCTCTTTACTTCTCAGAGTGTGGAATCACAAAATGTATAATTTTCAAGAAGTTTGACGTTACATTCAGTCTTTTTTTTCTCTTCGTAATATATTCTTCTGTTGTTTTTGTCTGAATCTCCAGCAGGATTTTGTTGTTGTTGTCCCCTTTTGCATGATTTAATAGAATAAAGCAGCGGAGGGAGATTGTGGGTGAAGTGGTCAGCCCTACTTTGGATTGGTCAACTCGTGTTGCTCCACTTTGAGAGGTCCCCAGTCATCTTTGTGATGTGAGCAGTGTGTTAATCTCTCTCTCCCTCTCTCTTTTTCCTGGCTGCGAGGAGCAGAGTCGAGCTTTGGAAATAGATCACATCAGAGGGGACGCTTGGCTCCTGATGATGGGCACCGTGTTTGTTTCATACATGCATGATGAGCAGCCCAGCTCTCGGCGGGGTCCACCAGTTATGGCATAACGCCGCTGCCCGTGGTCAGCGCGCTGCCTAGTCTCAGCTTCCCCCCCGGGAGAAAACACACGCTGCGCTTCATACTTTTGCTGTTTGATACATCAGTGTGTATTCTGATGCGTTCACGTGTGTTTACTGGTGCGAGAGACAAGCCTGTGAACTGAACGCGAGCTCACACAGAGCGAAGAGACGCTGTGTGGAATCTCAACATGAGGACAGATTGTGTGTATGTGTGGGTTTGTATTGATGTGTGCTGGTTTACTTACTAAATTTCTAATCACCTCATTATATACACTCAGCTGCACAGTCTAATGCAATCCAGTACAACACCTCTGCTTTACCTTTACAGAGTGTGTACAGTTTTTACCAGAATAATTCAACATTATTATCATCACTGAGGTCATGGTGGGTGGTGGTGTTGAACTCTGCATTACACTGAAAAGTTTTTCTAATATTTTGCCTCCCTCATGTCTGTATAAATTGGCTGGACAAAATATTAGGAACACTTTTCAACATAATGTAGTCCAGCATTGTCCACACACACACACACACACACACAATATTTGTACACGTGTTTGGCTCACCCATAATAGTTAGGAGGTATAAGACAGCCAGGTTTTCCACAACATCTCATGATTAATAGTGACACACCTGGGGGAGAGATATAGAACAGGATTTTGTGCATGTAATGAAATATTAAAGTGTAATCCGAGCAACACCAAATATCATAACTCATGGTGCAGATGGCAGAGAATGCTCAGGGTCAGCTCAGTGTGAAGACCCTGCCCCACATGGGAGTGTGGAGGAGGGATTAGTTTTTATCATTTTTTAATATCTGCAGCATAGCTTGTAATGCATTAATTCAGACAAGCATTGAATTTATTGGAGGAACTGAGGCAGGATGGAGGAGGGGGGAAAAAAAGACATAGGTAACCCAGCTAGATTGGTGACCCCCTTGGTAAGCCTCAGTGTGCGGCAACCTTAATAAATAAAAGATCCTGTAGAAATCGACTGGACGTAGAATATCAGGGATTTGATGTTGCTGCATTTTCTTAAGATATGTAATAACAGAGGGTTGCTTGTATTCTTTTGTGTCCATGCAGGAGCTCAGGAGCTGCATTATTGAGATGAAAGCAAGACGATGTGCTTGTGTGTGTTTATTTCCTGGAGACATGTAAAAAACGTTCTTTATGTGTTGTATCTATCTTAATGGAGAGAGATTTCAGTGCAGAATCGAGCACGGTCATAGATCCCTCGCACCTCGCTCAGTCTATTTCCCCGTCTGTCTTTCTCTCTGTCTGGCTTTCATCTTACACCTCCCTCACCTGGCACCTGCCTGTCAAAACCCTCACAATCGAGCCTCTATCTTTCACTCCATTGCCCCATCTCTCCTCTCCTGCTCGCCATGTCCAGTCCAGTGTGTGCGATTAAAATGTAGCCCTGCAAGAAATCAAATATGTAAGAAGACCTCCATAGGTTTGGTTTCCAGCTCCTTGTGATAGTTTGTGCGGGCGGAGATGATGTTTGCGTTTTATTTTTCCCTTTTCCTCTCCTGTTGGTTTCTGGCTTCAGTCACCACGCCGTCTCTCTGGGTGTTTCTGGATCAAGACGTGGCAGTTCTCGCTGCTGAATTATATAAAATCTCTGCTTGGTTTTTAGTTAATTAGTCCGAGCAACGAAGAGGCAGGGGGGATGGTGAGATTGATGGCACAAGGGAAGAAATTGTGTGTGTGTGTGTGTGTGTGTGTGTGTGTGTGTGTAGTGTGTGTGTGTGTGTAGTG
>OOFC01001303.1:10262-27457 GCA_900323345.1 Pseudochromis fuscus | reverse complement strand
CGTGTCCCCAGGGGCATCCTGTGGGGGGTACTCCGGGAGTATGGGGTGGATGGCCCTTTGTTAGCGGCCATTCAGTCCCTGTACCAAAGGAGTATGAGTCTGGTGGGCGTGGCTGGCAGTAAGTCGGACCTGTTCCCGGTGAGGGTTGGACTCCGCCAGAGCTGCCCTTTGTCACCGGTTCTGTTCATTACTTTTATGGACAGAATTTCTAGGCGCAGCCGGGGGGCAGAAGGGGTTCAGTTCGGTGGCGAGAGGATCTCGTGTCTGCTTTTTGCAGATAATGTGGTCCTCTTGGCTTCATCAGGCAGCAACCTGCAGCTCTCGCTGGGGCGGTTTGCAGCTAAGTGTGAAGTGTCTGGAATGAAGATCAGCACCTCCAAGTCTGAAGCCATGGTTCTCAGTCGGAAAAGGGTGGATTGCCCACTCCGGGTTGGGGCGGAGGTCCTGCCCCAGGTGGAGGAGTTTAAGTATCTCGGGATCTTGTTCACGAATGGGGGTAGGATGCAGTGCGAGGTCAACAGGTGGATCGAGGCAGCGTCGGCAGTGTTGCGGACGCTGAACCGGTCCGTTGTGGTGAAGAGGGAGTTAAGCTGTAAGGCGAGGCTCTCTGTTTACCGGTCGATACATTGGACACGTGCATGTCCTCGTTAGTATAGTGGACAGTATCTCTGCCTGTCATGCTGAAGACCAGGGTTCGATTCCCTGACGGGGAGGCTTTCATTTAGGCTGTGGCTCAGGTGGTATGTTGGACAGGTTGAAGTCTCCTTTGGCAAGACACTGAACCCTAAGTTACCTGATGATGTCTGTTCAATAGCAGCCTAACATTGTAACATAAGCGCGTCTGAGTATAATTGTGTGTGTGACAAGTAAAAGGTTTTAGAGTGAGTGTGGCTGTTAATGCATATTTTGCTGATAATGTTAGCAAATTACAAGACTTCATTTCACAGTTACAGCATTTTTAAACCTATGCCAAGGCTTTGGTGGCTGCACTAACATGACCTAGCTGCTGCAAACTGTTCATATCCTAAAATAACCACCTTGGGAGATTTTCTTTGTTTTACAACACAAAGCCACTAAATTTTATCACCCATTTGAAAGCCTTGATATTAATTTGATATAATCTTATACGACCAACAATCCTAGTGTTTTCTAGTTAACTGTGTGACTCACAACATTTAGTTTCAGACTTGTGTAAAAACTTGTACGATCAAAGAAAAGACAATAAGACAATACCCTGCTATTATGCTGTAATACGGTGACATTTAACAGGTTTGTTTTGAGGGAACAATGTTTGCACTATTGGGCGTATCTGTCTGTGTTTGTGCGTGTTTCTGTGTCTGTTGTCATATACTGTCTCGGGCTGGGACTTGGTTAAACACTCATTCAAACAAGAGGGACTTGTTTGAATATAAAGTGTAATTTTACTTGTGTAACGATGTGTTCACTAATCCAGAGGAAGTTTGTTAGTCAATCAGTTTCTGTACCGTTATGGCCACAGTCATTTAAACTTCCTTAACATATGATCTCACATTTGTGGTGAAGCATCCACAAAGAAAAAAAGGGGGTGATATATTTTGAGAATGTAATCATATCTACAACAGAAATATTTGTGTGTACTGCATGTCAACACCAGATGTCTGAGTACTGATCTCCATGCAGTCACACAAGCTTTGTGCTGTGGCGGTGCAGAATGATTGTGTAATTATTGCCGTTCTTTATTGATCAAAGATGGAGGAGACATTCACCTCATACCACAGCTCCCAGCTTTGCAGTATATCTGAGTTATGAATCAGTCAATATGAACCTAGGAGTGGCTGACCTGATAAAAAACCTGAGTCCTGCAGGGCGTGAAACCACAACTGGTCGATGAACTTTCACTACAAATGAAAACGTGCTCTATTTGGATCATAGAAAATGCATCAAAGCGCAGTGTAGACTAATAAGGAAATAGTAGTTTGTCTCCTAAATTTACTAGGCTTAAATAACTCTCATAACATGCATTTGTGTCTGATAGAGGACCTTAACAATTAACTAAATAATTCAAGGTGTGTGGTTGTAAAGAAAAAGTCTGCCACCAAGTGGTCAAATAGAGGAATAATGGTTTCCTGGGCAGTATGGATGTATTGACTACAGTTTTATTCTTTGCACATTGTAAAACAAGTAAAATCATCACAGGTCTGTTAAACCGGTACAGGATGTATGATACTTTTAATTCAATTAAGTGATCTGATTCTGGTCGTGTGGTACTCAATATTCAAGGAAAGGAGGAACAAGTTTGTGAGCTGCTGGGAAGGAATGTTTGACTGGGTACCAAGAATTTTAGAGTGAAACACACAGCGGCAGGACAGGGACAGAGGTTTACAATCTGTTTTTGTGGTGGATACTAAACCTGTCTGATCTTTACAGGGTCATGTGGTTTGTTTGGTGAGTTAAAGCAAACCACTGGGGACAAAACTGTGTAAACAAAAAGCCTCAGTCCAGAAATTAATGGTCTGAAATTAAAGAGAAGATTGCTCTTTATTTGTGTTTCTTTTTAAGGGTGTTAAGAAGATTTTATTAGCTTCCTTTCTCAGTTCTCTTCACTGTTTAGATCTTCTTCTTCATCACAATTTTCTTACTTAAAACCTGTGAATGTTGCACCTTCTGAGACTGCTTTTCATTTTTGGTTTGCAATTCAGGGTGGTCCACATACTATCATCCACAGTTGTCAAGATGTGTTAGAGTTACGTGTTTCCATTGCATTTTTATAGAAAGTTTAAATTTATCATACAAGTGTCCTTGCAGCATAGAACAGAGCAGAACATTCATTCTTTTGCCAATTTTAGATCAAGGACAGATCTAGAGGGAGAGACGACAGCAACAAAAGGAAATGCATATTTTATAATTCATTTTTTAACTAATTTAATTGTATTAAGTTTGTTATGTCTCAAAATCTGTTTTTACATACAATTACATTTCTTCATGAAAAAATTAGATGTCTAGCTCCTTTTTTTGTCCTTTTTTTCTGCACAAAAACAGTAAGTTAGCTGGTAATGACAACAACCTAACACTAACTATAAGCTAAAATAACTTTAAACAGATTTTTTTATTATTATTATTCATTTATTTATCTACTAATTACAGGTTTAGGGACCAGACGGGTAAGTGAGCTCACCCTTCCTGTACATGTGCTCCTCTGGTCTGCTGATTTAGGGGCATATGAGGGCAGTTAGTGCACTGAGGTGGTGTATTAGGTTCCTCCCCCTTTCTGCTCATCTAACTACAGACACCAGCAGGCCAGCAGCCACCTGTGCATAATGCTTATAATGACATAATCATAGTATTTTGCTTTGAATATAAAAAATAAGAAGAAGCATATGAAGTAAGCCTAACCAATATTGTGCTGGAGGTAGATATTTTTCACATTTTGGGAAATTTCCTTTCTTGCCCAGAGTCAGATGGAAACAGAAAATAACTAGTCGAGCGCTGTCTGAAGGTCACAATAATCCCCCCCAAAAGGTTTTGTGAGTAGTTATGTGCAAAACTATTTTTCCAGAAGTCACTTCCTCTAGTTTTGTCATCTTTGTATGGTTGCCTGGCAACATGAAGAGATTGAACTTCATCGTCCTGGGATTGATTTTATTAGCTGTGAACAGAGGCAGGCTCGTTATTTTTCAACATTTCCAATTTTCTAGTCAGTCAATAAACAATAATTACAAATACAGCATGCTCCATGAACAGTCGAATTTTGTGGGATATAGACTTTTCTCCACCAGTACCCTCAGATGCCAGAAACTTTGCCACAAATAAATTTCCAAAGATATCATCGCCTACTAGCTGTAACATATATAGTGATGAGGATAATTTATGTAGCTATTTAGAAATTGTATTCACTGTTAGGCCTGTAAAACTAACTGTACATAGAAATTGGTGAAGCAAACAGGTCTCAAAAATGAGGACAATACAAAAGTGCAAATAGATGCTATACCACCAACAGCCACTAGATGCTAGCCCCACAAAACTCTGGCTCTAACTGACTTCAATTAAACACAATGTGTGACGGCTCGTAAACTTCGTCCATTGTATGTACTGTTTATGGTAAAACTGCAGCTAGTAGCCAGTATTATTTTACCTGTCCCACAGTGTGACAGTTTTAGTTGTGAGCTGTTTGCTGAAACAGGCTCCAATGTTTTGTTTTGTTTTGCTAGCGTTACATTGTTGTAATCTCACCAACAAAGTTCCTTTAGTAGCTAGATAAAAAGAGCTTATTGTATTATCAAAACACGACAATTTGTTTTTTCTTAAAGTGACTTTGCACTAATAAAAACAAAGAAGTTATTAATAATGCATGAAATGTCTGCCAGTAGTTCCTCCTAAGTAGTACACACTCACAAAAACACAAAAAGACCACTTTTATTACCTCCGCCAAGGAGGTTATGTTTTTTTAGGCGTTTATCTGTCTGTCAATCTGTCAGTCTGTCTGTCTGTTTGTGTTCAAGATAACTCAAAAACTTACGGACGGATTTTGATGAAATTTTCAGGATATGTTGGGAGCGGGAAAAGGGAGGACTGATTTCATTTTGGGGGGGATCCGCAACACCGTCTGAATCCAGGATTTTTTTTAATGATTCTCCTCGCAAAGTCTCTCCTCGACGGCGTCCATCTTGATATGCTAGCGCAGGCGCAGAGCAGTTGCTCGCGCCCTCCGCGCCCAGGTGATGCACTCACATTTTTGGAGCTGCACGCAGACGCCTCTGCGCCTGTCCACTCGAGCGCTTCCTGACGTGTTCCATGACATTTACATGACGCAGACCCTCGTGCACCACCGCGGACATGCGGACGCGGAAAGTATCAGTTGGCCTTAACAGTGCTTGGCGGACGTCTGCGCTCTCAGAGTGCTTTTCTAGTTATTATTATTATTATTAACATCACCAATTATATCACTTCACATCCAAACTGATAACATTTGAACCACCAATAACTAAAGGAGTAAATACACTGATTTCACCAAAATAAAAGATTCCTGTTCTCTTGTAGTAAAGGCCATCGTGTTTGCACAACCGACTCCGAGTGCATTAGAAACCAATCCCTCACATCAGAGAGGCTTGTCAAAGAAAGTGTGGAGGGAGAAAGTGTTTTTGTGCTCTCTCTGACTATATGAGATGTATTTTCCCTGCCAGCAGATCTCTTGCCAAAGTCATTAGCTGCTAATTCTGTCGGGTCTAGATTTTCTCTGATAAGATCCTAGTAAAGAAACAAACAAAAAAAAAAGCTGTTTATGGGCTTAATTGTACCTGTGAGCATGCTGGGGGAATAATCATACAAAGTGCCCGGTTGCTTTGTTGGACTCTACGTTAGTGTCCCATTCTCACTTACTTTCTACACATTCACTGCAGCTTCGAGATCTCTTTTACAGGAAAGGGGTTAACGTAAGGCAATACACCTCCATCCATCCAAGTCATCTTTGGTCCTCTCTCTGCTCGGCTGCACCGGCTGTGTAAGTTAACTCTTCCTTATCCCTCGGTCTATAGTGTATGTGGATGGAGGCTGAGGGCAGGCCGGTGCCAGTGTTAAATGAACGGACAGGTGAGCAGCGCCTAGGTCCTCTGTGACCAGCTGGGCAATGTAAACTGACCGCTGCTGTTGTGTGTGGTCTGAATGGAGCTGAGAGACGATGTTGTTGAGGTCAGGCACGGAGAACCCCAGAGGAACCCCACTCTCTCTCAGGACCTACTTGCCTATCTTACACTCCATCTGTTTGTCTTTGACGGAGGGGTAAAGCAGGGACACTTTACCTGAGCTGCTGGGAAAGAGGGAGAAGAAGAGTATGTAAATGTAGGTGAGCTGATCGAGAAAAGTGTGCACAAGGAGATGAAAAATTGGGTTTTTTTTGGAAGCTCTCTCCTCATCCCTCCATCGCACCATCAACCCTCTCTGTTTCCCAAATTTCATTTCCCTTCTTTCTGCCCACTCATAGCTGGTCATAGATCTCTCTGAGGACGTGAGGTCTTTGGCAACTGAGGCATGTCCACTTCTCAAACATTCATTGTCACTGGCAGGTCGAGAGTTTCGCCGAGAAAGCTACCAGAAAATCACTTTTCTACAAAAACCTGATGCTATCTTGTTACACTGTAAGAATGCATCATTGTCCAGCCACACAGTATGAATCATAGTCAACAAATGTTGCTGCCAGCGGCCGAGGGGGCTCTTGTGCAAAAAAAGTCGGTCACGGTGATCAGGCAAGCGTTGAAATTGCAGTGATTTAAAGGAGATAAGCTGGTTTCTTCGACAAACAGCTCAGGTTTAGCAGCTGTTGAGTGATTATCGGTCCTCTTTAGGCTAAAGCTTTCCTCTGGATGTTCACCAAGTACCAGTAGTTTGTAAAGAGTAAGCTCTCTGTGCTGAGTGCCAATTTGCAGATCTGGTATTAAGTCATTTTAATTAATTGTTGCAGATATTGTCATCTAGGTCGGCTTGCAAGATTCTGAGCGGGACTGCACAATTCAAAAGAGCTGAAATAAAATCAGTTTGCATCTTCCCACTTGCAGCTACACGCAAAGTGTTGTCCGAATCTATGCATAAAAAAAAAAAAAAGCTGTTGTAATGCCTTGGCCTCTGTCACAGACTCCTCTTTGCTTGGCTTTGTCCCACCGTAAGAGCCTGGGTAGTAGGTTGGATGTTGGAGGAATGCCTCCCATATCGGGTGACCCATTGCCCCACGGCCTTTGCTCCTTGCCTAGCTCGCAGCGAGGGAGTGCTCCTGGCGGGCGCTGTATCCCGTGTCACAAAAGCACCTTTCTACACAACAGGGGTACAGAGAATGGGCCACAGCACAGTGGTTCTCCTTGGGTTAGCTCCAGCCCGCCGTAGTGGGATTTTAGACCTCCCCCCTGTGCTTCCAGCAAATACCCTCATTGGTGGGGATGTTCTTTCACCCAAGCCTGGCAGAGATATCAGAAAGACCTGGAGCTCCTGGTGCTGCCTCCAAGACACCACTAGAGAGGATAAATGACCATACTACTTATGCATAACTGGGTGAGTCTTCTGCACTTTGCTGAATACATACTGTCAGACAGTTTCATGCAATGATGACAGTATAAGACAAATAGTTTATGTGTACTTATTGGCGTATAGATGAACTAGATGTTGTGACTAAAGACAGTGTTGCAGGTTTGTAGTCGAGTTAAACACCTGAAAAGATGAACTACCAGAGAGGGATGTCTAACATATGAAATCAGCTTTGATTAAACAGCAGGAGCCACTGGGGGTAAAAGTAGGTCAAACCTGAGACTGACCAAATAGGAGAGAGAACAGAAAAAACAGACAATACGTATAAGCAGGGGAATGATGGAAGTGAGATATCATTACTCTTTGCTACTGTGTGAGTGTTTTGCTACACCTGATCAGCATGTATAGCCTCTTGTTTTTAAAGCTAGATTAGATTGGAGAATGAAATAACTTCTGACAAGCAGACGTAGTGTCTTGATGTGTCCTCAGATTCCAGTCAACCATGAGGATTATCTCCTGTCAGTCGACTGTTGTGGTTGCAGTTGTGGTGACGCTCACTGTGGTGTCCTGCGCTGAAGCCAAGACTACACAGAAACCAAAGTATCAGTACACCAAGAAGCCCGTCCCTCAGATCACCGTGCACAGTCCTGTCACCACAAGCGTGCCCAAGACTCTCAAGATAGTAGCCACTGCAAATCCGGTGCAGCCACGCCCAGAGCCCGCCACAGAGAGGACCACCTACCCGGGTCATGCCTTTCCACAGTACTACAGTGAGAGCACTGAGCCCCCTGGTGCTGGTCCTGAGAACTACACTCTGGATTACAACGAGTGCTACTTCAACTTCTGTGAGTGCTGCCCACCTGAGAGAGGCCCCAGGGGCCCGAAAGGAGACAGGGGCCTGGCAGGTATCAAACTCACAGATAAACTGGAAATATGATTAATTCATGATTTTTTTAATGTATTTTTCTTTTGAACAATATCACTTATTTTTACTTATCCAGGGCCACCAGGTGACAGAGGCCTTGCAGGAGCAGCTGGTTTACCAGGACCGCCTGGTCTGAGTGGTCCCATGGGACTAAAAGGAGACAAAGGTGAGTGTAATATGGTGAACTGCTTGATTACATAATATTTATAATAATATCTTACAAGAATGCAACTGTGATATTTATTACAAGAGTGAATAATCAGACAATATGCTCCTGGATGCCATCAACAATCTTTTTTCTGAATGACCAAAAGAAATCCTGTACAAAAAGCTTCCTGCCACAGCAGATTCACTTATTTTCACACATATAACAAACAATGCTTTAAGAAATTATTCAAAAATATTACAGAAAACTCCCAAGGAGAAGATGCAGGTTCTGTTTTCCTGTTTTCATTATACTGCTTCTCTAATTTTAGTAATTGTGTGAAGTGTGCACTACAAGTGAAGCTGGGTGAGATTATAACACAACTTGATACGTAATGAAAATATGTTTTTCCTGGAAGCCTATTGCTGACATTAACATTGAGTGACCCCAGAATGATGCAGGGTGTGGGTGGGAGTCTAACAGGCGTGAGACTGTCAACCACAGAGGGAAGTGAAACTCTGCTTCTCACAACTATCCCTATATCATTGTTTCAACAAGAAATAACAACCAATAACAGAGTTCAAAGTAAGGCTGGGGCCTGGATATCTTGGTCAACTACTCTGTTTCACCCAGTTAAGAACAGAAATATTCATATTACTTGAACATGTATATTTTTTTAGGGGAGAGAGGTGACAGAGGAAACAATGGGGCATCTGGACCAATAGGAAGTCCAGGAAAACCAGGCCAAAAAGGTACAGCGTTTTCTAGGTCAGAGTTTAATTCTTTTTTAATTTGTTGCCAGATTGAGTTTGTTCTGACACAGTTTCCCTCGCTTTGCAGGTGATGTTGGCTACAAAGGTGAAAAGGGTGAAATAGGGTGGCAAGGTTTCAAAGGTGATAGTGGGGAGAAAGGAGAACCTGGCCAGAATGGGACTGCTGGTGAGAAAGGGGAACCTGGAAAAGAGGGGCCAGCTGGACCTCCAGGAGTGGCTGTAGAGCTTGGTCCTAAGGGAGACAAGGGGGATAAGGGGGAGTGTGGCACGTTTGGCGAGAGAGGACAGAAAGGTGAGCGGGGGGACTCGGGAGCTCCTGGGATACCTGGAGTGATGGGAATCCCAGGGATCAATGGCAAACATGGCGCCCCAGGTCCTGTAGGAATCAGAGGAGATCAAGGACCTCCAGGACCACAAGGAGAACCTGGGGTGAGAGGGGCTCAAGGACCACAAGGCATTAGAGGGATGCCTGGGCCAAAAGGGGATAGAGGCTACCCGGGGATGAGAGGTGAGCGGGGCATTCGTGGATTCAAAGGAGCTAAGGGATCCGGGCTCCCCCAGAAACGCTCTGCCTTCAGTGTTGGTATCTCTCCGAGAAAGTCCTTCCCTCCTTCTGGCTTCCCGATCCGCTTCGACAAAGTCTTCTACAACGACGAGAACCACTTCAACGTCACTGCCAACAGCTTCACATGCGTCCACCCGGGCGTTTACGTCTTCTCCTTCCACATCACCGTGCGTAACCAGCCACTGCGAGCCACCCTGGTAGTGAACGGGTCCCGGCGGGTGAGGACACGGGACTCCCTGTACGGTCAAGACATCGACCAGGCGTCCACTCTGGTGGTGCTACGGCTGGCGGTGGGTGATCAGGTGTGGATGGAGACGCTCAGAGACTGGAACGGGGCGTACGCCAGCAGTGAGGATGACAGCATCTTCTCTGGGTTTCTGCTTTACTCAGACAAGGCCTGACACTCGCCAGGGCTGCACTGACACACTGACAATCTGTTCTTCTGCTGTTACTGTCCCAACTTAACCACGACAGAGAGAAGGCCAAATCATGGTGGTGCTATTCTATCTGTAGCTGTGAGCTGCTCAAAAACTGTGCTTTTTTTGTTGTATTACTATGAAATATAAATTCATGTTTTGATCTACAGCATCTTTATCAAGGAAATTAGATAAATTGTCCAATCCACAAAAAATCTGAGGGTGAAACATCTTCACAAAGTCAACGCGACATCCAGATGTTTAGTAGAACAAGTCATTAAAACAAAATCACACTGTGAATATAAACAAATTTCCCCCAGGGACAATAAAATATATCCTATTCTATCTATATTCTGTATTTAAAAAAACAACTAGAAAAACTGAATCCAGCCAACACTGAAACAGAGGAGTGGAAATCTTACAACGTTGCTGCAATATCACAACAATATAACAACTTATTAATTAATTAGAGTAATAATAAAAAAACAATAGTGCTTTCTTAATAAAAAAAAGATGCAGGGGTTCAAATGTCCATTTTTAACCCTGCACGATTAATTTTTGATGACCAAATGTCACCCTCGCTTTATTTGTTTGGCCCAAAAAAGCACCTTTATCCTCTTGTACCATCCTGTCTTCCTCTTCTATATACACTGCTATCTGTCTGTATTAGCATTTTTTATTTTTATCGCACTTCTTCTTTTCTATCTCTGCTCTCACTCATAATTCCCAAAGTTATCTGTATCTATGTGCAAACCCTGAGGCATAGAAAGGATGTATTTGTTGAATATACAGATAGTCACTGTGATCTATAGCTGTGTTATTAACCTTTTTGTAAATCTGGTGAGTATAACACCGACTGTCATGACAAATATACCAGTATTTCTAATATGTAAGAAGAAGTATTGCTGTACAATTAAGATGTAAAAAGAAATTTTTGTTCTCTGATAATAAAGTCCAGCAGTACATATCATTTATGGAATACTTTATTTGCTTTTTAAACATGTGAGATTATTGATTTCCAACAATACTGATCCAGTTAGTTTCCTACAGATGACATTATGAATCTGTAATGAAGCGTGCAATGGCAGCACAATACCAGTGTGATTAATATCAGGAAGCTGAAGGCAGGCACACATTATTATTAGGGCATGTCCTCGGATTCTCCAGACACATCACCAGATTCCCAGGATGTATCACCAGACTCTCCAGACATATCACCAGACTCTCCAGACATATCTGTAGGTTCCTGGGGTTTATGAACAAGACCTGGGGCAGGGATTGGACTGGACTGGACAGCAGATGGCACAGTGCTTTGGATTGGTGTTGGAGATGTTGGAGGAGGATGTGAGGTGTGCACCTGCTGAATTGAAGTTGAATTGAGTTGGTAAGTAGAGAGCAGGACAGTTGTTGGCTGAGCTGCAGGAAGCGGGGAGTGATGGGGGGTGGTATCACCAGACTCTCCGGATGTATCACCAGACTCTCCGGATGTATCACCAGACTCTCCAGACATGTCTCTAGGTTCCTGGGGTTTATGAACAAGACCTGGGGCAGGGATTGGACTGGACTGGACAGCAGATGGCACAGTGCTTTGGATTGGTGTTGGAGATGTTGGAGGAGGATGTGAGGTGTGCACCTGCTGGATTGAAGTTGAATTGAGTTGGTAAGTAGAGAGAAGGACAGTTGTTGGCTGAGCTGCAGGAAGCGGGGAGTGATGGGGGGTGGTAGCTGGGTTGGTAAACAGGAGTGTAGAGTGGACTGTCGATGGGCGGTTTTCTTCTGTACGCTGAACAACTGTAGGAGCTGCAGTGGAGCGCTGTGCTGCTACTGGCTGAGCTGCAGGAGGCGGCGGGAAGCGGTCCCGGGATGAGACCGGGGGAACTAATGGCCAGTGGTATCTGGGACGGGGAGGCGTCATTGGTTGAGGTCCTATTGGGTCAGAGACAGGGTAACCTCAGAAGTTGTGTAGCTGCTATGTAGAACCTTTAACAATTAAAGAAGATGGTTTTAAACTTTTAGTCTCGGACAAACAGCAGGTGACATTCACATTTCTCTACCTGTCATTTGTCCAAAACGCTTGGGTTCACTCCACTTTGTGATCCCCAACTGAGGCACTTTGGCCTTGCAGCTGTAAAGCCCCGGAGTCCGTTTGACCAGATCGTGGTTCTCAGAAGTTGCTACTCCCAGTTTGTCGCCATTTTTGTAAAAATAGTAGTGTATTGGTGGGGCGGGGGCAGGGGCGTTGTACTGGAGATGGCAGATGAGCTTCATCTTATTTGCTGGAATCAGGTCCCTGTCAGTATCGATGTCCAAAACCGGCTGTGACAGGACCTCTGAGAGACACAGAAGGAAAAACACTGACACATTAGAATAGTTTAAAATCAGCCTGGCTTGGTTTAACCCAGGGGTACTCAATCCTGGTCCTCGAGGGCCGCTATTCTGCATGTTTTAAATGTGTCCCTGGATTTTTGTACCTGCTGGTTATAGCCTTCTGTTCGGTATACAGAAGAGATGTGTCAACAACTATTTGTGGTTTTACAATATGTGGGACTATTTCTTGACCAGGTGTTGTGATCTCTCAAAGTTAATAACACAGTCAACAATCACTCCTGAAAGTCAGAAAATAATCCCCAAACACGGTCACTTTCACACTTCAGAGCTTCTTTAGAGCACATTTCCCAAAATGCAGCCAAGTATATAAACTCACCTTGGATTACCACATGAGTGGCGGCTGAAATGACCGAGTGTGTACGTCTTTTAAAGTTCCAGGAAGCCCTACACGAATACATTCCCTGGTCCTGGAGGGTCAGGTTGGTCAGGTAGAAATGTGGGTCGAGGCCATTTTGTCTCATCACTTCAACACCATCCCTGTACAAAATCCTCTCGTGCACTGGGCGGTTGTCACGGACACGACATGTCACCCTCAAGGCGTCTCCAACAAGCCCGGTTTCAGGGGACACGTGCAGGATAGCCCACCCTCCTGAACAAAGATTACAGAGAGGAGTGTTTCCTGTAAGTCTGAATCATCTGTGTCATATTTATATTCACAACAATAAATCAGGCCAATGGCAGCTGGAGTCCAATGATAACAAGAAAGAACCTGACACAGTAATCAAGACATTTTCAAATGATACAGATAAATCTTACCATCAATGTTGATCTCCACAGGTAGACTTGGCTGGGTGTGTATGTCTCCCACCATTGAGTCCCTCACTCCTTGGCAGGAAAATTTCCCACTGTCTCTAACGTTGGCGTTCCACAGACTGAACTCCTCCCCAGTCTGTGGGAGCTGGTCAGATCCCCTGAACCACAGGTAGTTCCAGACGGACCTGTGGCCACCAGGGATGCTGCATCTCAGCCGGAGACTCTCCCCCGAGAAGATCCTTGAATCCTGTGTCGCCATCTCGATGGAGGCTCTGAGTGAGGTCCCAGGGAAACCTACAGAGAGAAATACATGTGGGTTTATAATCAAAGAATCTCCAATGAGCATCTAAATAATCAGAGAATGATATTAAATTTGAATGTGAAACTATTTAAAATCACAAAATGTCATTTGTGCACAGATTAAGTTAAAATATGAATTAAATCAATGCAGCACTGTACGAGCTCACAGTGATTAACAGTAAGTCATATAGAGTACATCGACAACTAAGAGTATTTGGGACTAACCTCGAGGTGCGACAAGCTGTGGCAGTGCTGAAATAACTGAAATAGAAAATAATGAAAAATAAATAAGTTATTTCAAATAAAATATTATCAAAACATGTTAAATTTGATTGAAATTAGATAATAAATTGAGGAAAACTTTACCGAGGAGGAAAGCGACTGCATCCATTGTGTATGATCTCTTTGTAAGAAACAGCAGAAGAAACAGAGCACGGACTCATTTATTTCTAATCAAAAGGGAAGTGAAAATCTTTTTTTTCTGGTTTTATACGTCACTTTGGATTTTCCCTTCCCAGAAATGCTGTAACCTCTGTTTTATTTTTTTTATTGTGGTTTATTTTTATATATATGAATAAGGATTACTTTTTTTAAAAGATTAAATAAGTGAACATTAATTAGCAGTGTTTTACATGCATTTGTGTTTATAGTACTGATATTTAATACTGATATTTTAATCACTCTTTGCTGTTTTTTTCAAACAATTTCCCTTTCAGCTTTTTGTTTTCAATGTCTTAATCACGGACTTTTTAAGATCAGAGGAAATCAAAGAGGAACAAAAAATAACAAACAGTGCAGAGGAAATGCACCAACACCCACTGAGGAAAAAAGTGAAAACAATTATGTTAACCATATTTCAGTGTAGAAATATGACTAAATAAATGATTATTTTAAACACATCTGTGATGAGGTGGGGATCATTTTTGCCTCTGGATTATGACATAAATTGTTACTAGTTCTACTTATGAAGCAACATGTTATTCCACCATTTATGCATTTCACATATTTGATAACAGATATTAAAATACAGCTTTGTGATTAAGTTAAAAAACAGCTAGTTAAACATTTGTACAGATATATATTCCCTATCAGTCCATAGTAAAAGGCTGCTAGACTTGTTTGAATTATTATTGTATTATTTATATGTCTTTATTGACAGATGTTTAAGTTATAATAATGCCTAAATTGCTACTGGATGGATCAATAATAAATAAGAATTAAAACTGTTCATTTATAAATTTTCAAACTGTTTCTCTTATTCAATGTGGAGAAGAGGCTTACAATAGAAAATGATCAACACCTAAAAAGTGCTGACGCTTATTTTAATCCCGACTTGCAAAATCATGATCCCTGCTGTCATGTGAGCGTATAAACAGGAACTACACCAGTGCATTTTCTGTTTTTATTAATCATCACACACCCATAGATGCAAATATACCAATACTGTCCCAATAAGTTACATTTAAATAAAAGACAGTATTGAGTTAAACTCTCCCATGTGATACAATAACAAACCAATAATGTCACAAAGTTGATGTTTTAAAAACTGATAAATGGCTTCTGCATACAGTGCAATATGAAGTTATTCAAGCTAGAGTTTAGATCATTGCATTAAAAGCCTTTATTTTAAAACTAAGATTTGACTGCACTCTGACTATACTGTCAACAAAAAGATTCAAATCTATATGATATCTATATATCAACATGAGGAAATCTGAGCTTTATGAGCAAATGGAGAAAAAGAAACAAACAACTTTCCTAAATATTTCCTTCACTGTGAGACCATCAAATACAAATCTGTGCGGTAACAGCCCACAACACTGCTTTCACCAATTATCCTTTCACCTGATCACAGCCAGTATTTCCTTCATCATTCATTCTGAATGAGGAGCTTTAAAATCAAAGTGCGTCAAAAATAAATTAAACTGGTTATGCAGATTTTTAATTTTCTACTGTTAAAGCAACTAGACCTGGGAGTGGTTTTAACGTCTTCTTTTCTTTTTCGATCCACCTGCTCCGTCAGAGCAAACAATACAAATGAAAATAATTCACCCTAAAATGATTCTGTTCGTCGACATGCTTACGACACCCCTCTTGGGAAATTTGACTATTCGATTGTTAGAACTCATGTAACATGTCTTCAAGTAAATGTTAGCTACTGTAAATATTACAGGATTAATGTCTCCTACTGCATCCAGAAGAATTGATACCTGCCACTCTATAGAAAAATAAAATCACTTCTGTACATCCAGGTTATGACTGGAGTGAGAGGTCTGGCAAGAAGAAACAAAGACTACGATATCTGCACGCACAACTGGAGGAGGACCTGTTGATATATTGTCATTAATGGAACATGTCCATGCAGCACTCACGCTCACTTGACCACATGCACGACTGCCACACCCTTTCTCTCCGGCTAGTTCTCCGCAGGACAGGGAAATACACGCTAAATACAGCACGGATCACAAGCATGAGATGGAGAGTTATTTTTAGGGAGGGGGAAGTTGGGTTTTGCATCATTCAGATTTTTCTATTTCCTTTTTCTCCAAATGTTTGTTTCATGAAGATTCCTGGTATTTTACTGACTCGTTCGGGGGAGGGTACTACGTGTCAGTTTCAGTGTCCGGTGGTCATCTCACACCTGGAGACTTGGGACAAGACAGAAACCTTGGACTGAAACAGTTGTGAATTTAAAACGGAAACATGTTTAAAAATCACACCCAACCATTTATCCTGTCCACATGAATGTAACAATGTTAAAAAGTGATGAGGTACTGAGGATGTTGTTGAAATGTCGTCTGGGAAGAGCTTGGAGTAGAGTCGTACTGCTCCTTTGTTACAAGGAGCCGGCTGAGGTGATCCCACGCCGCTCTGTGGGAGGTTTCCACGTCAGGACATGCTGGACGGCGTGGGGGGGGGGGGAAACATGGCTGGATGGAGGTAAAAGTCTGTTTATCCTAAAGCGGTGATAAAAGCCCACTCTCATGGCTTTACCACAGTCGCTGCTCCCAGGACAGAAGGATTGAAGTGTACCTGGTCTCTTCATGTTGTCTGCTGTTGAAGAGGTAGTTTGACATTTTGTAGAAAATTAGATCTTTGATCAATACCGCGCCTCATGTCTGTCAGTTAAATATGAAGCTGCAACCAGGAGATGGCGCTCTTGGATGGAAGCAGCTGAAGAACTTGGGAAAAATAAATTCAGTTACTAGCGCAAGTTAAACACTGTGTACAAAAACTGAAGCAGCTTTTTTGTTTTTACACAAATTTTAAAAAAAAAAGGTCAAACAAGCTCATTGGTGAGCTTTTTTGTGACTAAACAAGCTAGCTGTTTCCAGTCTTTAATACAGATCTAAGCAGATGGTAGTTCCAGCTGCATATGTACTTTAAAAACATGAATGTGGTATTAATCTAAGTGTGCTTCCCAAAATGTCAAGTTCCTCCTTCATTTCAATGGTCGTTAAGTGCAGTTTCAGAGCCTCAGAGACCATGAATGGATGGAAAAAGATGGATGGAGTGGACATGGGATCCGTATCAAACAGCTACTGTATGTGCATACGGACAGCAAAGTTTCACAGCAGGGAAAAGGGGAGAGGGTGGAGTAAAGCCTCTAGAGGATTTTTGTAGCGTAAAACTCTTCGCATCAACCAGCAAACACTTGTGGTTGGAGTGGTGGGGGCAGCAGCTCGTTCTCTACATTATCAGAGTCGATTGCTGAGGCTGATGATGCTGCTGCGGGTGTCGTCCCGCCGGCTGCGGCTGCAGCGGGATTTTGCGTCTCTGGCGGGAAGCTGTCGAGAACGCTCTGCACCTTCTGCTCCACTTCATCCGTCCAGTCGATGAGGTCGCTCTCCAGCTGGCGAGCCTTCTCCATGACCCGCTCCTGCCTTTCCCCGAGCCCCGTCAGCAGGTCCAGTCGTTTGTGGACCTGATTGAGCGACGCGTT
>OOFC01001303.1:0-10225 GCA_900323345.1 Pseudochromis fuscus | reverse complement strand
GCGTTGCCAGGAGAGCAGGAGGAGGCTCCGGCGGCCTGGGGCCAGTTGGGGGACGCCTGGCCTGACATGTAAAGGTCAAACTCTTCGGAGCTTAAGTTCAGCGACTGGCCGTCCAACTTCTCAATGAAGGCAACTGCACAGCACTGAGAGAGACATAGAGGGTCATTTAAAAAAAAAAACTCATCTATGAACAGTAGTCTGTGACATCAAGTCCACTTATGGCTCTTTTCCACTACATGGTACCAGCTCTACTCTACTCGACTCGTCTTTGTGGTCGTTTCTATTACAGAGAATAGTACCACCTCCATGTAGCTGGCCGGCAGGTGAAGGAGGAGAAAGTTAATGAAGTAATCCTCAGAATAACTGTTGTGGTGTCACAGAAAGAAGTTTGAAGATGTTTTCAGGCATGAAACAAGTTGTTTTAATTTCAAATATGTTGCTGATTCATCAAGTTAGAGTCTGTTTAAAGACTTGCTCTGGTGTTTATGGAGACGCGATGTCCTGCTACAACCTTCACCAGCTGTTACACCGATCATGTGTTCAGAGCTCAGGACCCATGTCTGTGTTGTAGTTGCCCACGGATTCAAATTGTGTTGAGTTTATCTAACAGACAGTGGATGTATATCTGTTTTGCTCACAACTGATTCACCATCAGTTTGGTGAACGTCAAATATAATTTTATTACCACACTACAGCACTGTTATTGTACTTTGGATGTTTTTTTTCCCCCACATTGTAGAGGCTTGCTATTTCTACAATACTTAGAAATAAGATACTTTTTTCCTAAAAAAACCAAGTAGAGTACGGCTGGTATCATGTAGTGGAAATTGTCATTTAATTCTTTTTCATTTTATTGTTATTATTATTATTTACTTAAATGTTTTTTGCCTTTATTGGGAAGTTGACAGTTGAGACAGGCATGAACTGACAAGGTATCTTACATTCACCAAGATGCCAATTAGAGTTGTGAACATAACTGACTGACACTAACAATAAGTCAATGAAAGCAGTTGCTGACCAATCAAAAGACATATGACACCAGAAGAGCAGCAGGGCATAAAGCCACAAAATATTACAATTTTAAAAAATAAATGATGTCAGACAAAACTTGAGCCCCTGGGTTAAGACGCTGACCCATCACGTTAGGCTGAACAGTCTCTCATCTGTCTCCATTTCCTCTGATCTCACGACTGTGTCACTAACAAACCCCAAAAAACTGCCTCAAGAAAAGAAAATTAACATTCAGATATTTTCTGGAACTTTGTGGTTGCAGTAGATGTTAATGGATTTTCTTTTCCACTTTGTTACTCTGAGTGAGTGACAGTAAGTGAAAGAAGAGATTTTAAACTAAAAAAAACCACAAGATCTATTACACAACATGGTTTCATGTCCTGTGGTTAAATTTCATCATGGTGTGTTGAAATGACTCTGCTGCCTCGAACATGAATTTCTATAAGAGATCAATTTCTACACAAGCTTAACTGATACTAAAGTGTATCTATTATTTATATTGGTAAATACTTAGCTGCTTGCTTATTGTTCACATATGACTAAAAGTGATAATGTCAAATACAACAGTCCTGAAATAAATTCATTTATAAGTTAAAAACTGTCTCAACTGTTTGAGAAAGATCTTGATTCAACATAATGATCACTGTGAAGGATGTAGCTCTCCTTTCCAACTTCACTGGAAAATTTGAAATATGGACGTAGGGATAAATAGTGGTAAACCACATAAAGGAAATAAACATGTCCTAATTTCCTCACCAGATTAGTGAAGTAGTAACCATCCTCTCCGGTCATGAGTCTGCTGGGGTTGCAGAAACGAGTGATGTATTGGATGTTGGACTGCAGCCGTGGAGGGTTTGCTTTCAGCACAATGTAGATGAGCGTAGGGAGGAAGTCGTCTGCAGATGCAGCCTCTTTCTTGCTGACTTTGATGGCATTGAAGATGTGCTTGCTGCAGCGAGTGATGCATGCCAGCTTGTCCTTGGGCACACGCTTCGAATCCATTTCAATCACATCTGGAGATATAGAGATGTGAGGAGATAATTTGAACATCTTCTGGAATCTGCATCACCAAAAAAATAACCTTTTAAACAGCATGAGACAAACCTGTGATGGCTTTGACTACACTGTCAGAAACCTCAGGGATCTCCTCATCAACAGGAACACACAGCATCTCAATGGTGACCCAGTGCAAGGATCTAAAGTAAAACACAACCAGAACTTTAATTCGACTACTTGATGTCTCTTTTTTTAATACAAACTTCAAACATTATTACTTCTTTTCATTAAGAACCTGATTCTCTTCTGAATAGCCAGGTCTTTCTTCTCATCATCTGTGGTTTCAGGACAGAAAACTTCTTTGTAGAGACGAGTCATCATGTACTTCTCTACTTCATCCATAACACTTTCTACATGATCTGTTGAACCTACAAACAGAACAGAGGCACAGAGATAAAGATACACACCTTAAAGGCATTGTACTCTGTATAATGATGCTCCCTGTTTAGAGCTCGGTTTTCTTGAGACTAGTAGGGATGCATTACCTTTGAACTGGGTCTGGAGGCGATCTGACAGATTCTGGTAGAAGTCCTGCACACACTCTGACAACTCATCAGCTCCCATGTCCTGGACAAGGAATTGAAATAAACAATGAGTAATGAGATGCAAATAGTTTTCAGCTTTTGGATAAATGGTACAGAAACAGATAAATCAAGCCTAAACAAGACAAAGTGATATACTGGACGGATCTATCTATCTAACAGACAGGATTTTGAAAAACTTGCAATGACTGAAGGAGCATATTTGGGGAAATGTTTGTTTCCCCTTGAGACAATAATGTCAACACTTCGTTCAAAGTATATATGTATATATATGAAACTATAGGACACTTAAAATCAAGAGAGGTGGTATTGAAACAATATCACGGACAAGTGCAAGTGGAAAGAAGACACAGGCTGACCACACAACCACAATGAGTTGAAACCCATCACTGCTGTCTGACTTTAAGTATAAAGCAAAAGCAATGTGTTAATAGACTTGCACAATTAATGACAGCTCACCCGCTTATAGACCATGCTCTCAGTGAAGGCCCGACACTGTTTGAAGATCTCCCTGCCAGACTTGAGAGGCTTGAGAAAGTCAATGAATTCTCTCGTTGCATGGTCACTGTCAACAAAGGAATGGCGGCTTGATGAGGAGCTGGGGCTTGACGTGGACTGTGTGTCGAAAGGAGAAGCATCTGCAAGAAGACATGCTATTTCAATCAAAAGGTACCAGACACTATCTTTTCCTAATATCTCTATAGCACATGCAGGTGTAAATGCTATGTGTGGCAGCCTCATAGCCTGTTTTAACCAGACTGAGTATAGGCCAACAGGCCACAAATCAAAAGTAGTTAATCTACTATAACACAAATTATTAGCTTAACTTTGGGTGACCAGAGTCTAGTTTTGGTTTGTCCAGTAAAACAGGTTATTAATGATTATTAAAAAATATCACATTATTAGATCTTACCTTCTCAACAGCAATTAAAACAAAATAAAGAATATACATTTAGTAACAAGTATTTCTAGCACTACTTATGTACCTTTTTTTGATGGTATTTTTGAGGATGGGGTAAAAAACTTTGTGACGGTATTGACTTTGCTGGATTTCTCCTTGGTTTTTCTCTCCTCAAACTTGCTGAAGGGTGTGATGGTAGGCTGTGATTGGGTCCTCTGTTGTCTGCTTGCATATGCTTCCTCTTCCTCTCTTTGCAGCCTGGGAGGACAAAAACAGAACAACTGTAGCAGTTTTCTGATGGACGGACGAACCCATAAGGAAGCTGACAAAATGAAGAGGTAAGAGAACAAATACACAACATTTTTGCCATTTAAAAATAATCGCACCCAGGGAACAAAGAGAAAGACAGACCTCTCAGCTAGTGCCCAGTCTTCTTGAATCTGTTTTTGCTTTTCTCGCTGATTTTCCTCCCGCCAGCACTTTGAGCACAGGCCTTGCCACCCGGTGTTGCCATAAAAACCACATCCTTTCTTACAGAGCAGCTCTGATTGGTCCAGATGGATCCCACGGCGCTGGCTCATCATCCTTCACCTTAGGAAAGGAAGACTGCTGGGAGAGGGAAAACAGAAAACTCTGAAAACACCAACTGCATACTGCAACTCAGTGAAGCCACTGGTACACAACCAATCAATCACTTTGGTAGTGTTAAGGTCAAAATCCACACGTCCCTCGTTAGACCCAGCTGTTTTCAGCTACAAATTACGCTAAACAATTTGTTTTAGCCTGATCCAAAATATTAAAAGAAGTCTCAATCTAACGGTATTTCTTCAGAGGAGAAAAAACTACGGCCGAAGAAATGTCTACAATAGCTAAATTGATATTAGCTAGCTAATACCCAGCTCTCACACATATCCTCTGGAAGGAGATTCGTCTGTTTGTGACACACGCTTCCTATCATTTCTGACTGACAGTTATATTGTTGTAGCTGGTTGTCCGCTCTGAAAAGTCTTTTCTCATAATCAAGAACACGAAATCCACAAGCTAATCTATAGCATATCAATATAACCAATGTTTACCTGAGCTAATTACAGAGCTAACCAAGCTAGCTAAGGAAACTATCTAGATTTACGTTACATTAAATAAAATGGTGACATGAAGTTTTCTGTCAACATACACTCTCATTCGTGTCAGAAAGTTTTCGGGTAACGTTATCGTCGCTCCCTCTCCAGTCTGTTGCTGGTGGATATTTACATTAGCCAAACAGCTAGCTTCGTTCAACAGCCATTTTGTCTGGCAGCTATTTCTTCTTCGCCGATTTTTTTTTATAGTATGTTACAAATTAGTTTAGACGACCTACCGCCACCTAGCGTTGGAATAACGTACCGCTGGTTTATCAGAGTGTGTTACCTGCTGTGTGACCTCACCCGTATTGCCTGTTCCTCTCGTAAGAAGACTTTATTCAGCTAAACTTTGTCTGCTTTGTGTTGTGCTTTTGTGTTCTGTTTCGTGATTTGAATGTGACCTTTTAAAACACACGAGTTTAGTTCCTCATTCTTGACACTCTCACTTCATTGTCAGTGTTCACAACTTGAGTCAATTAAAAAAGTTTTACATGGAAATTTGTGATGGAAATTCAGTCTCAACTTGTCTGTCTTTTGTGAAAAAGGTATATTTTAAATCCTAATATCCCTCTTTCTCAAGATCTTGTCAGGGTGTCAAGTTTGTGGATAGTGTCAACAGAAGCTCCTGAGGACTATAAATACAGGTCTTTGTAGTGGTGCAAGAAGTTGTCTCACCTGAGTAAAATCACAAAAATGTGGTTAACAGATAAAAATTAAAAGTCATCATTATGCGTGATGGATGCTTTCAAGTTTGTTTTAGTGCAGCATTTTATCATGATAGCTGGTTTACACTGAGCTGTTTTACCTACTATGTATTCTAAATGCACAGCTTATGTTTACTAATTTATTTATTTCATCCTTAGACACCACATATCCTGTACCACTGGATCATCACTTTAGGCCTTTAATTTGATATTAATATTCTATATGGAGAGTTTTGAATGTAGTCTAAGTTCTTAATCTGCAAGCAACTCTTAAACACTTAGCTACAGAAGAAGCATCTAGATCCTTACATGAAATTTAAATACTGTATTTTTAATATAACTTTACTTAATATATCAAAAGTAAAAGCATTTATTGTGCAGGGGAATATCCTGCTACCTGGTTACATTATTAGTTCATTAAAAGGCAAGTTTGATGCTGTATTTTAATGATGCATAGGTAATAACGAATGATCTCATTATAAATAACTCAAATAATATTTTTTCTATAACAATGGGTCATATTTAAGTAGCTGGTCATTTGTTTTGCTTCAGAAATTTTAATCTGCAAACCACAACAACAGGAGTTACAAGGCCTGAAGTGACAGAAGAAAATACAAACTACAGTACTCCTGTACGTGAAATATAGCCTACTATTTATCACTGTGACTAAAAAATAAACAAGAGGAGGAAATAAAGCAGGGCGAGCAGAACTCTTGTGCCCATCCCGATTCCTAAAGTCAACATCTGTACACAAGCCAGATGTTTCCGTTTTGTTTGGAGCTTCTATAACTACGGCTGCATTGTGTTATAGTCACACTGATAAACAAGCCTTTACGCACCCGTCTTTACGCGCAGGGAGCGGTTTTGGCGCGGATGTAAAGCTGCTTGACCTGATTCTTTACTCTTCGAAGTTTGGGAGCGATGGCAGGTAAGAAGATCTGTGATCCACACGCAAGACGTAAACAAGCGTAAAGGCTTAACTTATTTTTTAAAGCTACTGGTGATAGTCGCTAGATTCAAGTTACGAGTAAATCTGACTTTATCGTGATGAATGATGTAACGCAGGCGGAAAATCAACTTTGCGCGCACGGCTTGAGGTTGACGTGAAGACGAGTAAGGAAACAAACTATTCAGAAAATAACCATCAAATAACCTTCAGCTAATAATAAAATATGCAGCCTGAAAAACATCGACAGAGAAAGTGTGTTCACGATGTCCATCAGTCTCGGTCTTGATGCTTTAGGTTTTACTTTACTTCACGGTACTTTTTTTCCTCTCCTCGTGCAGTAGTTTCGGTTTCACTTTGGTGTTGCTCACATCTGCAGCATTTTAGATACGTGCACGTCCCCACATCTGGCACACGCAGCTTTCTCATGCACCGAGTTTCATGTAATAGCTTCTCAAGTTTAATGTTTGGTGAAAATTCAATGAAGTGGCAGAATATTAATAAAGATTAAGTTAAATCAGAAACTAGGTTTACCCTTGTGGCTGAAAAAGAAAAATATTTAATAATATACTAAATCCAGCTTCAAGACAATAATATTTACATTAGTTGAATGTTAATTATTGATGTTGTATTTTGCAGTTAATATTGAGAGTGAGTGTGTGTCTCACTGTTTCCAAAATGGGGTAAACTCAACCTTACATTACAACAATAACATTTTTATTATTTTTTTCCTCACTTGTGTATTTTATCTAATTTGCCTTGTAATGATTCCTCTAGGAAACAAGCTCACCGGGTTGTTATAAGTGTCAAGAAAAAGTGTATGATTTTCCTTCTTCCAGATCAGCTCTCCAGGGTGAGGACCAAATTTGTGGAGAAGGTGTCCAAAGATCTTGTCAATCAGCTGCTGGATGACCTTTTGGATGATGCTGTGTTAAACGATGGGGAGAAAGACTTGATACTCAAGGAGAACAGGAGCCGGGCAGACAAGGCTCGCAGTCTCATCGACACCGTGAAGAGGAAAGGAGATGCAGCCTGCAACAGGATGATCGCTCGCATTCGGTCTAGAGACCCTACACTTTTCTCTGAGCTGGGTCTGTGATTTGACCTTTAACCAGGTGAGCACAAGACTACAAAAATATTTGAAGTTCGTGGCAAATATGCAAAAGAAATATAAATCAGTAGCTTGTATTTGAGTACTTTTTTCATTGCAGTAATCAAATAGACTAAATGAAGAGTTGGAACAAGCTGATATGAAACCAAGATGGTTAAATGTAAGAGAAAAACTTTAACTGTTAAGTGGTTAAATTTAACTCCCAGACACACAGTTGTATTATATTGATATCCAAGAACATTTGCACTGTAGTTTTTACTCAAAGTACGTTCAGCTGTGGATCCAAACACAGGTAGTGTCTAGAGCAGCAGGAAAAGGTCTGTGGGATTCAAAGTCAACGATAGTGTCTGTGCAACAAAGAAGGAAGATGTCACCCATTGCAAGTGTTTCTGGACAACTCCAAACAGCACAGAGAAATAACATACAGGCTGTGGCCATACTTGTTATGAAAGGAGCAATTCATTGTTGGTTTTTGTCTTCACTTGGGACTGTTTGTTTGACCATAATAAAAATGCGAGACATGATCAGCACTGAGAAATAAATATTTGTGAACAGCTGTCTGACAGTAATGATGTGTGTTGCTGTTTCCAGCCACAGAGACTCCAGAGGAACCGAACTGCTCATGCACTCTCATCACGACAGAAGATAGATGACGATCCTCATCATTTATAATCATGTAATTATTTTTTAAACTCATATTAAAATATTAGATCTCAGATGATCAATTTGAAATGCCAGATCAGCTGTTGGATGGGGGATTAGAGTGTAACTACAAAAGAAACTCCTTAGTTTAGCAATTTATCCGCATGTGGTTGATTGGTTAGATTCAATTGTGAAGGATTGATTATCTTAATTGACCCACGATGTTAACATCAGGATCTTCATTATGAGATATTTGGAGCACCTTAGACAACTGGGAGTCTTAGAAGTGATACCTAAATTGTAAGACATAAGCAGGCAGACCTGGGGAGTCATTCATCATGTTCCCTAAAGAACATACAAACACTCATTTAACATGGTTCTGACTTCTAAAAAACTACGTAAGGATTTGTATACCACTGTTTTCCCTCTCTCTGCATTAAAAGATCATTTTGTACTTAATTAGGTTTTATATACAACAATAAAAGCTTGTGTGTTCATTGTCATTTCTTTTTGGGTCACTATAAAACTGAAACTTTTTTGTTGTTTGTTATTATTACAGTCAACTCATGTTCAGTGTCATTATCAGACTTTTTACAGCTCCCTGTTTAATGATGATCCATTTTCATAGTTCATGTCATGGAGTCAACAATCAACTGCTGTAATTATGGTTTAAATCAACGCACACCAAAAGGCACAAACTGCTCCAGCAGCAGGAAAATAAATATGTATGGATAAAGTGTTGAGTGGGACTAATAGTTGAACCCGGTCAGTCCAATTAAGTCAGATTTACCTTGAACTAAAAGGCTTGATCAGGATTATGTGAACTCTTTTGTAAAACTCCCGCAAGTTTAAAATAGGCACAATATCTCCGTTTAATTGCTTGTGGAAAAGAGAAAAGGTAAAAAAATAAACAAAATAAAAAAGACAGATGCGCGTGAGGTGAGAATAAATAAAGTTAGTCCCAAAATTAACTTGCTCGTGCTTTCTTTTATTAAAATCATTGCATCTAGTGCGTTATGGGAAAAAGATTAATTTCATCAAAACAGAAGTTTATTTAAGTCAATCATTCAACAGCGGTTAAAAACAACGTCCGTCTTTGGCAAGGTGTGTGTATGTGAGAGAAATTCAGATGTGAGAAATAAAGCGCAAGATAGCCTCCGGTTTACAGAAGGGGGAGTATGCATGTGATGGTTTTACAACACTATGTATTTCTCCGTGTAAGCTTACCATAGTGACTACCGGGTCAAAGGTGGATCATAAAAATCACACACACGTTTTTCTTTCCATAAACAATAGAAAAAAACAAAATGATGATGGTTAAATCGCAATCAACAGGCCACGGCTGAAGATGAAGTGATAAAGCAAATAAACGAAATATATGTGTGTTTGACACATATAGACTTCAAAACGGGCCAAATGTGACGTAATCATAAAACCAGGATAGTTGGTACAAAGCAGGAAACAAATGATCTCAGCCACTGTGCGTTTTTACGCACGCCCATACACACAGGGTGTGGAGCACCTCGTGTGTAGTTTACGGACAGTTTAAACCCTCCTGTGAAACGAGACATGAGCAATGGCAGGTAAGAGTTCACGGTTCAAATGCACTTATCAGGAAACCACGATTTATGTTAGGCGACGTGTTGGGAACAGTATGCACCAAATATAAACATGTCCAGGTTGTAGTTACACAGTCTGCTCTGCGCTATGGGAGCGAGGAGGAGGACAGGGGTTAGAAATATGTATTCTTGGCATTTCCTGATTTTGCAACTATCACCTCTCAAAGCGAGTGTTAATATTTCTGTACTTACATTTGTTCTTTATTGTACATGCCACGTATTAGTTTCACTTTGGAGACGGTCTTTCCCGGGGTCGTTCAGTGTGGCTGTTTACGTCTGTTGTTGTTCAGTAAAAGCGGAAAAGGTCCAAATTTTTTACATTCTTAGAATTTAGGCTATATTTAGACTGTTTTTTATTGTAGGCTTTTTTGTGACATAGTGTATTCATTCACACATATTCCAGCTGAAAGTTTGTTGTAAAAGCTGTAAACTACACACGTGAGATCATGGAGTGCCATAACCAAAAGTGCACTTGGTGTTTTTTCCTCTGCGCTGTATGATAAGGAAGAACTATCTCCTCCACCATGCAATAGATAAACAGGCGGGTCTGGGTGTAGGTTATAACCACAGTA
>OOFC01001300.1:0-12874 GCA_900323345.1 Pseudochromis fuscus | reverse complement strand
ACCCACTCACCCTCCCCACTCAGGACCGTTCCCTTTGTCAGCTGGAAATGTGATTTTTAGGGAGGCCTGACTTCCATTACCTTTGCTTCCTCTTAGCGAGGCTCCAAGTCATTCCACTGGGGATCTCCTACCTGCTCATCCAGGCTCAGAGCTGCATATACAGTAGATGACCTCCACTCTTCAACACTCGCTATCACCTGGGGGGATATTACCATATTAATGCTGCACTTCACTCCAGGGGCAAATGAGTGTCATAAAAAAAATCCGTCTGGATAGCATCTTCCTCCAACCCCACCCTTATCCCTTTTTTATGCTGCTGCCCACACTGCGAGCCATCCCACTTTCTGCCCTCTCACATCTGCTATCTTTTCCTTGTATTTTTTATTTTTTTTTCCCAGCCCCTATCCACTCCTCCCATTCCTTCACACAGTCTAGTTTGAAGTGTGTGTAAGAGGCTGGCAGGCTTTACGCTCTTGAATTAAAAAGGCCATCTGGTGAAGAGGGAAGCGGAGATGGCTGGATAGGAGGAGAGAGAAAAAAATGAGAGGCACAGTTTTTCTTTGAAGTTGACGTGTAGACAGAATCCTGGGTGGGATATTACATCCAAAGTGTAAATATTGCTCTTAGCATCTGTCATTTATGCACACACACACAGTATTTTGGAATTACATTACAGCGATCTAGTATATAATCTACCCACAGTAAACGCTCCGCAGCGCTTTAACAAGCACTGGTTTGAGAAAAGCCAAAGCCAACAACTATTATGCTGCTGATTTCTTATTTACCATAGAAACATGAGAGCGGTAATACGCCTCTAATCGAACTCTCCTGGATGTAAAACTGGTCATTTGAGTGTGAATTTGAATGAAGTGTCCAAAAGTGAGGACACACTTGTACGTATAGACGGTAAAACAGTGATTACAAAGGAATGACCCAGCTTTACTCCTCATAACAGTGTTTTCCAAAAGCGGTGTGTCAGCCATCATGATAGGTGGATACTGGAGTGTGGCGAACAAAGACAGAGAGATGGAGTCCACTGGTGGGTTGGAGGCCTCCTGTGGGAATGCATGATCAGAGAGGAGACTGACAATGTGTCAGCCAGAAATCCTTTTGTCACCGTTTCCTCTCGAGACCGTGTGCTTAAGTGCTTCACCAGTGTTATTGCCGACATTTTCTCTTTTTTCTTTTTTCCCAAACCCATTCGATTCAAAATAAATACATTTATCAGTTTATTTCTGCCATCTGGGCATTCAACACTCACATGGAAATGTTTCACATGCTGCAGAGTGACGCTACAGCCAGAATACACTCCCCAAAACATTAAAAACCTTTTTGTTGTACACATGTCGTGTTCCTCCACTTGTTGTGGTTCGCCTTTGTATGCATGGTAAGTAAAAGTGACTTTGAGTCATATGCGCAGGCTGTTGCAGTGGAGTTTCACTTGTTGACAAGCTGCTGAGGGAGCGAATGGGAAGTCTGACATCCTCACAATTATTCTGCGCCCAAGAAAAAGGACCTTTTAAGTTTCACTGATGCCTCCTGAAATCTAATGCAACATGTCACATCTTATTTCTTATTTAGAAGATGTTGTGTTTGCACCAGAAGCATCTCTAAAGCAGTAATCCTTCATCAAACAATCGCGGGACGACTGAGAGTACAGATCAATCGATGATGAGATATTGATGCAGTAATTCCACATGTTTGAAGCAGTGTTTATTTTTTTTAATTATTGTTTTATTCGGGCTGTGTTTGCTGTTTAAAAGGCAGAACATGAAACGCTCGGACTGGAATCTGATCAGTTTGGTCAGTACACATTGCAGGCTTCCCAGTTCTCCCACAAGACCGAGCACCATGCATGATCAGACTGGCCCACTTGTCCTGGTCTGTCTTCCACTTTCTCTTCACCCTCTCCATCTACTGGCAAGTTTCCATGGAAACAACGGTGAAAGAGAGAGAGAGAGGGAGAGAGCACAGAGAGAGAAACAGAGAAAAAGCCCAAAGAATGTGCTCTGCAGTCTGACTCCTGGTGAGAGCGCTGTGTTGCTCTAATAGGTGAGTCAGTGTTTTCAAACGGAAAGAGAGAAATATGAGTATTAATATCCCCTTGCTCTGTTTTCATAATCTCTCATCAATACATGTAATTACTGCTTGTCAGCCTACTTGACTTGTTGAGACTATGGATATGAGACAGATCATTCTGGCTCAATAATTTACTCCGATAAACTTCTCCCACACTCAACACTCTGCTTAATTAAGCCTCCGGGATTTGTGGCGACTGACACCAGGGAGCAGAAGCATAAAACTCCGCGCAGATTAACAACTGAAACTCTGTGCATGCACAAAGAGAGATATATATGCATACACTTTTTTTTTTTTCTCCAGCAGATTTCTAAAGCCATAAGTACGCCTCATTCTGTTTTGTAAATCTCAATGACTGTGTGCAACTGGGCGTAAGACATGCATCAGACCCATTTCTATCTCCACACTTCACAGTAAATGAATGTAGAAACGCCCTTAAACATCCATTTACATATTAATACTTATTGGATATTCAGTGCATTTCTCCATATGTATGAGGGCTATGTACAGCTGCAGCCATTTGTAGCACCTGCACCATTTATCTTGAATCATATGTCACATGCCTGTCTGTAACTCTAAGCCATCACACAGAGTTTGAATCAACAGTTAAAGTCTTGTGTATGTACTGTTTGGTATGTGGCTTACCTCCAAGTCCACTGACAGTGAGATTTTAAAACCATCTCATTGTTGTGTGAGCTGCTTGAAGAGAAATACCTGCAGTAAAACAAGTCGTTCTGGATACTGATACATTGTGATGTAACAATATATCAGACAGCATCTGACAGAATCTGACAGACGCTGCGTTAGCCAATCCCTGCAGAGTATCCCACGTGGTCTCCCACAGCATCAGACACGTAGGATCTGCCTTCTTGGATTTCTCTGTTACATAGAAGTTTGGCCGTGACATGAGTGCAGCCAAAACTCGGTTTGAGGTTGTAAATACTCACACATTTCATTACGCAGACTGCCAGCCTCACAGTGGAGTGGATTCATCTCATTTTCATTTACTCCCATTGTGCTGGTTTCCTCTTTACGGCGTCCTTACGTCAGTGCAGAGCAACAGAGGGGAGCGCCTTAAAGCGACAGGCACCAGAAAACAGCCCATTCGCAGTACAGCTGACAGCTGGAGTTTCACCAAAAAACTTCAAAGACATGTTCTTGGGGTGTATAAGACTTAGTTTAACTTAATTGAAAACCAGTATAATATATCTCCTTTAAGGAAAACCAACGGCTCAAATGAAAGTAAGTAACTGGGAAGAAGGTGAGAGATGTAATGTTCTGGTAAAATAACTACAACATTACATCTCTCACCTTATCTTTAACCCTTCATTGGGCAAGTTACCTTATTTGGCAACTTCAGTGGACTCACAGACTGGATATAGAAATGGACAAAGCAAGCATGACGTCACCCGTTGGTTTGTGGACTCGCGTTTTGAAGCCAGCAGATCGGCATTTGAACGTCACGATGTTGGTTGTTTGGAGCCAGAATTGATTATTTGTATGTGCTGGAAGTAGTGAGGAGATGGGTCTAAACCTAGTTGCTCAAGCTAAATTAAATCCTCCTCTTCTTGAAGCCAAATAATGATGAAGTGATTTTCATAAGGACCACCACTGATGAGAAGATTTCACTGAAGCTAATGACATCAGAATGACTTGTGAAAAGATGATTGAAAATTAACTTTTTTGAATTTAACTCATGTAGGCAGGAGTTTTTTGGAGCCAGCCTCCAGTGGCCATTGGGAGTATTGCACTTTTTTGCGCTTCTCCATTGGCCTCAGTTTTGAGCCCCACATGCATCATCCATTTCTTTAAACAGTCTACAAGTGGACTACAAAAATGGCATCTTCCACTGCTCTGTGATGCACTATAACCACACTTTTAGTTGTTTATTTTAAACTTAGACTGGCAAGTAACTATACATGGTAACTTAACTGACCTTGGTTTTCAACATAACAACAATAATAATATAATACATACATAATAACACAGAAAAAACATCAAAAAAGTCACAAAAGAAAAAAATAAGTCTTGTAATATCCTTCAGTAACAGTGTTGGGTTGAAATTTTGAATTTACAAGTATTTCAATGAGTTCACCATAAAGAGTGAATTCCTACTTGATCATATCACTGATGTTTGGCTCTAAAATCTGTGCTTGGTCTGAAAAATTGAATGATGACTTACACCTCAATCCTCTTGTATGAAAGGTAAAAGTTACTATTGTTGGTGATAATGAAATCTGAGTTTGCCAATCCATACATGAACTCAAATATTTTTTCTCACTGTTATGTGGAATTGAGATGTGGCGTGGAGTATTTATGACACAAATTTCAGTAACTTACTTTTTTTTTCCAATTATGAAAAAAACATTGGATCCACTTTAAATTGGGCTTATCTTTATGCTAATCTAACCTAAAGCTAGCGTGTGGGACCTTTGTATGGACATGAATGTAATTGTATGGCTGCACCAAATGAGTTCATACAATGCTGACTAATCCTATCTATATAATGTAATCCTACATTAACAGCAGGTTAATGTCCCTGCATTTTGCTGTAAGCCAGGGATGTTAACTCTGGTGTCTGTGGAGACATCCCCTCATATCATTAGCACCAATGCATTTTACGTCAGCCCGCAGTGATTGGTTTGTCAGAGCTGAACTGAGGAGCAACCATTGCCATGGAGCCCGCATCCTTAGCACATGTCACATGTTTGTGTGTCACTGTCAGGAGAAGTAAAAGCAAAGTTCCACAGTACGGGTTTAAAGAAATGTTTTGGAAAACTAATTTATTTTCACTTGAGTTGATCATGAGAAGATCAATACCCGATCAGGTTGTTATGGATGAAGTTACACTAGTTTAGAAACTGAGATTTCTGTCAACATAACACAGGATTTAACGTCTTCATTATTGAGCTTTAGAAGTGCTGGCATGCAGATTTTGTTACCTTTGCAAAAAGCAAAGAAAGCTTTTTCTTCAGTTTTTATGCTGAGGATAACTTTAAAGTTAATTATCTTTTGACTGTGGCTTCGCATTTAACAGATGGATATGGGGCTGGCATTCATTTTGTTATCTAACTCTCAGCAAGAAAGCAGCCTCCAAAATGCTGAACTACTTGTATCATTTGTACAGATTTTTATTACTGCAAAAACCAGTCACTGCTCCCTAACATGCAATCTGTTGTCAGTTGATATTTTGCAGTATCTTGTACTTAGATCATGTTGGTATTATTATTATTATTTTTAAATGAACAAATACAGTTACTGGCTTTATAATTCAAGAACAGATTTTAACACCAAAATTGAAGTTACAGCGTTTTTCTGACAACTCTCAAAACCCGAATGAACTGTTTGTCTCACTGTGAGTCACATTTATCTCACTAACAATTTGGGTTTTTTTAGCTGAGGGGAGAAATTCTCACATTAATTTGAAGTTTCACTTCACATTGTATTGAAAATAAATAATGTACCGCATTACAGACTTCTCAACAAATGAATATGTTTATGTAGCTCTGGATAAAATCACACTAATTCAATCTGCTGGCAAACAAATGAGTTTGTATGCTTGGAATAGATTTCACTACTTTATCTCCTTTTATTTGCATGTGGATTTTTGTTTTGCTGTGCATAAATTGTGTTTTTGTAACACTGTGTGAGCAGTTAATGTGATTTGACAAACCGTTCCTCGGGGACATGATTTGTTATCGCTGCAGACTTTCGGTGTACAGGAGCATGTGCACATGTGATTATAAAAGAGTTGTACAATCATCTGCTTTGGAAGAAAAGCAACATGAGGTCACGCAGACAATGAAACAGAGGGAGAGGAGAAAATGAGTCTGAAAATATTCCACACACACTCTAAATGAGGCCTCACACAATGAGGGACTGACCGACTTCTGCGGGAAAACATGAGAAGACCGTTTAGAGGAACTTTATGTTGTCCTCAGTGAATTCTGCTCTAATTGTGAACTTTGACCTCAGGCTTCTGCCAACACTTTTTCAGTGAATGTTTTACAATTATATCCTGCATGTGCCTCTTGTAATATTCCATCTGTGTCTTTTTAACTGAAAACAGTCCTCACACTTCCTGTAAAACAAAATGAGGAAAGTCAAAGTAGACTCCAGCTGAGCAGTAGCACATGTGACAGCAGTCCTCGAATGATCAGCCTTAGTTTTCTTCTGTCTTGTTTGTCGCATCTATCATTGATACGCATCAGAAGATACAAATATTTACTAACTTGTGCTGATGATGTCAAATATTTCCATTGGACGAGTCCGTCCCTGGCAGACACGCTGCCTGTGACACAAAGGGATCATTGTACTTCAGCTCAAAAGCTGTGACTGAATTTCTCTCTGTTTGATCTGCAGGCTGTAATCTACAAACACTCTGAGGAAGAGAAGGACGAAGAGGAAGGCAATGATGCTGTAAATGGCCTCTGTCAGAATAAAAACACCGGTGCTTTGAGATTTGGTGGTGCTCCTGCGCCTCACTGTTCTTTTCTTCAGAGCAGCCGTCATCAAAAAGCTGACCAGACGCTGACCAGAACCCACAGGCAGGACGGTGACCTTGTTTTGCCCAGGGATATGTCATTGGGGAAATCCCCTGTGTTGAGGGTGCGCCCTGTGCCCCGACCCCTCTGGCTGTCCCACCTCAGCCTGCTGTGCTTATGTGTGTCTCTCTTTGCCCAGGCACCCCAGGGTTTGCCTGTGGTGGGTTATAACACTGACTCCAAAAGGGAGATCACACTGGACGGAGATTTGATGATTGGTGGCCTCTTCCCTGTGCATCAGAAAGGTGAGGGGGCAGAGGACTGCGGGAAGATCAATGCTCAGAGAGGGATCCAGAGACTGGAGGCCATGCTGCTGGCGTTAGATGAAATCAACAAGGATGAGCGCATCCTTCCCGGGATCAGACTGGGAGCTCATATACTGGACACATGCTCTAAGGACACCTACGCACTGGAGCAGTCTCTAGAGTTTGTCAGGGCCTCCCTCACCAAAGTGGACGACAGCGAGTACACGTGCCCTGACGGCTCCTACGCCATCCACGACGACGTCCCTCTGGCTATCTCTGGGGTCATCGGAGGTTCCTACAGCGATGTCTCCATTCAGGTAGGACTTAATGAAAGCACGGCTCTCTATCTGTACTACAATAATTCATTTTCAATTGGCTGTTGAAAATCATCTTTGTTTTACACCATGAAATGAGTTGGTCAAATGCTACATTAATTTTACCAGACAGTGCAATTACAGAAGGTGTGTTCCTCCACTACCAGCAGCTAGTGTGGGCTTGAGAGAGAGAGCCAGAGAGAGGCAGGAGTGCAGGCACAGGAGTGAGTGTGATGGATCGTCATATAACTGTCCATTTAGACTTAAGTACCATGTGCAATTACCCCTCGCGAGATGTTAACACGAGGACTTAATGAGTATCGGTTCCGCATGGAGGATCTGTTTACCTGTGCACCCATATGCTTGGCTGATCTAATTTAGAAGATCTTTCCCGGTAATTCACACTTCAGCCTTGGTCCTGTCAGAGGCAGACGTGCTGCAGATGTTGCGCTCAGGACAGGCTGACAGGATGACTAGTGACGGCTTGACGACTTGCAGCAGCACCAGCAGCGCTCCTCTCGGCTCGCTCGAGCTGATGCAACAAAAGCTCTGCTAATTGGCTCTCCAAATCTTCAGCTGCAGTGTGGCTGCCACATCAGTGTAATTACACGTCATCACGAACGGAGATAGCACGTCCCGTAGAACTGAGATTGGTAAATGCACACGAATATGCACGCCTTGAAACATTAACTCAAACTCCAGCCAGAGGACTGAGTCTGCTGTCTCAGCTGAAGAGCATGGTTCACCTCACTTGAGATACCTCGTGGTCATGATATGAGCTTGTTTGAAGAGAGGAACACACTTGTGCCCGTCCACAAATAATAATTTGATTGGAATCGCTGATGAACCATAGATTGTGTAGGAACCTCTGCTTTTAGCTGCTTCCCCCAGCGGACACTTCAGGACAATTGTCTGACGGTGGCATCCTGGCATAGTCACGATTTGTAGACAACAGTGCTGGGCAGTAAACAGTGTCAACACTGATATGCCAACAATCAATAATCCCAGTGAAGAGCTTCAGTGCCTAAAGTCGTAACATAAACAATGTGTCTGACAAGTGTAAAGCAGTGAGTGGAAAGTAAACCGATATATCTCATTCAAGTGATTACATGTTGCTGTTACAGGCGTGTTACTTTTAATATTCCCTGGTTAAACTCTGTAAACATCTCTGTTTATTGTAGTCCAAACGTACAGTACAGCACGACGATCCATTGTCCAGTCAGAGAGCTCCTGGGAAATGATGTAAGAGGAGGATTCATTGCACCTATAAAGGGATTCCTGGTGAAAAGGACATAGGAAATACAGAATTTGATAAATGAGCTGTAATTTTAGCAAAACCCTGCATCTGGGGCTCCTTGGAGAGCGCCCTTGTCTTGTGGTAATTTATGGATGTGCTATTACAAGCCTGAGGTCTGAGGTCTGCCCTAGCTTCTCACTGAATCTTCCTCATCAGTAGGAGTGCACCACAGGATACAGCTCCTGTTCTCACCATGAATACCTCTCGATGTTGTAATGAAGTCCAGTCATGGGAGGTGCTAGCTGTTGCTCTTTCTCTTGGCTGTCAGTGAGCGTTTAATCGTGGCAGTAAATTTACTCGCACATTCATTTCTTGCCCCCCTAACGGTAAAGATTAAAGGTTTACCGTGCGAGATGTGCTCTTTGAAAACAAGATGAGGTGGGTCTGTTTGGCTGTGCTTCTGCCCGGTTAGTTTCTGGGACGTGGTATTACACAAAGATATGCATTTGGGGCATGAGGATATTTGGCATTTCTGTGCCGCAGCCGCTGGATACCATCTCCACGTAATGCTTCTGTCCTTTGCGACCGCCTGGTTTGTGCATAACCTATAGCCTGTCAGACCTTTGAGTGAACCAGCCTGGTTGTGCGAAAGGTTACACTGCCTGCCCTCCTGTGAGAGCGGCAGGTGGTTAATACAGATGTGCGTATTTCACCCCAAAGGCAAGGCAGTTACAGGACAAGCAACAATATTAGTTTAAAGAGCCTTATCGCCATGGCGACACGGGAGAACATAGCGAACTGACAGGTGGTGAGAACGCTGAGTGCTGTCTAAATCTGTCACAATGAAGAAGCGTGTTGCTGTGCTGCTGGTGTTGTGGTGTGACAATCGCAGATATGAGGGTGGATCTGGCTGCAGGCCGAGCCATGCTGGCGTTACTTGGGCACAGATTGAGTTAAGTGTGGAGGCGAAGTTCTATG
Source organism: Pseudochromis fuscus (assembly GCA_900323345.1). Lineage (NCBI taxonomy): Eukaryota > Metazoa > Chordata > Actinopteri > Pseudochromidae > Pseudochromis > Pseudochromis fuscus. The sequence continues at coordinate 3,477 of OOFC01001300.1, read as the reverse complement.
ACGCTCTCGCATGCTAGGTCCTGTTTTCCCCATCTGTGGTTGCAGCCGAGCTGTCTGGTGGCTTGGCAGAGGTGCGCACACACGGAGACGATGTAAGAGGCATCCAATGTGAGATCATGTTTCACAGAAACACTGAGACAGTGATGGGCAGATATGATCACGGAGGGAACCAAACGGAGTGAGTCACATGGCGTCTTATGGCGTCAGAGCATTTCACACCATTTAACTTCCCTCTAACCGTCTCTTAAACAGCTAGCTTGTGATGCCATCTGGACACTTTGACTGAATGTGCATGTAGAAATATTTATGTGACTCAAGCATCTAGCCTTCAACATTTTTCCTGTGGTTTATCTGCACAACAGGTCATCGGTGCAAGGTGAGTAATGACCTTGTGATGACACGCTCACTACATTCAGCATCTTTATTCATGTGTGAAAAGCTGGAGCACTGACAAGATACTCACTAGATATTCAGATAATCTTATATTTGAATTCTTCAAGCAAAAACAACTTAAAGCATTTTGTCAGTGCACATCCGATTTTACGTCATATGAATTTTTCTGGGTGTAGGAAACACCTTATTCCTCTGTAGTGTCCTAACGTGTGGGTTAATCTGAGTGGTATTATATTCCACAATTACAGTCCAGGAACATCTCGCCTCAGGGGCAGCTTCTGATTAACACATGGACGGGACTCCGCTTTTGTTACAGCAGTCTGCTGCTGCTGCTGCTGCTAAATATGACTCACCGGTAAGAGAGCATCCCCAGGCAAAACATCATTATCACCGGGGTGCATTAGAAGAACAACACCCCTGGAATGTCAAATAGTTGAATGCTCACAAAAGATCTATTCTCAGGCATGAAACACACATACAGGAAATTTCTGGAACCAATCTGCAAACAATGAAATATAACCTGCTGTGATCTTGCAGAGCAGTACATAAAAAGTGCTGTCTGGAAGCACAACTGTATCTTGTTCAGAGGGTGCTCGGGTGAAAGCTCTTCCTGTGTAATGGCATCTTTGTGAATTAATTGGAATATTTTAGCGGGCTCTGCGAAGTGGTCATTTTAACTGATTAATGAGACAAATATGCACGCTGGAATTTAAAGGTATTTATCCCAATATGTATCTCGAGTGTGTGGATTTTTAAATGGACGCTGCTTGACATTTGAAGACTGCGCCATGTGAGCGAAATAATAAGGCAAATTTATGTGCTTGCAGCGAGCATAAGAATCTCATTTGTAGCACCCATAAACAACCCTATTTATAGAATTGTCTTCATCTGCAGGTAGACTGTGCCAATCTCCGGAGCATACATGAGTCATACAAAGGATTTAAACATGGGTACACACATGACAGAATTCATGCCAGAGAGAACAATAATGATGAAACGTATCAGTAAAGCCATGCAGTGAAAATGCATTATTCATGGATAAAAGTAAAGAACGTGCTCCGAAATCGTAAATAATTCACATGTGATTGGATTATTCAGTGGCTTGGCAGAATCCACTATTTGTGCAGTTGAAATACATATCATGCCCACCACACAAACTCAGTGAATATTTCCTGATATCAGATATGAATGACAGGATGGCGTGAAGTCAGACGAACCCCAATTTGGTAGATTGTGTTATTGAGTGGATTTTTCAAAGTTCAGGGTTTGCAACTTGGATTGTGCTGAGCTCGTTCCTCTGATGGAGCCGACTGTAAAGAGATGAAAACGCACTGAGAAGAAACATTTAATGAATGGAAGCAAGTGCATGTCAAAGCTGAATTACTGACATTGTCTATGAATGGAAGTGCAGCCGTAGTTTAACATGTAGTATAGCCTGACTGACTCTGGAGGTTTTAAAAGACTACTGTGGCATAAAGGATGTTCATATTACCCAGCAGGATCAGGGGGCAGGACCCAATGAGAGAGAGAAAAAAAACAAACATCCTCTCTGTAAGTATTAATATTTCCAACCTGTTAAAGCTGTTGCCAAGCAACTAAACCAAGAGAAATAAACTAATAATGACCGAGTGCATACTCTAATGATGACACTACGCATGTGCCGTATGTGCATGTCCACTCCTCCATGTGTGGGCCTGAGTGTTTCACAGTGCTGCAGAGGATTGTATATGTGTGATACTGAGTGGAGCTAAGGACTGCTGCTGTGGGAATACAGTGTTATTGCTGTAGAAGCACACTGAGACAGTCTTCTGGGAAGAGCAGATGGGCTTTTCATGTAGAAAAAATCATGACATCTCTACAAAGTAGGCCTGATATTTCCTGGACCAGGACACTCTCTCTGAGTTTCTGTGTATCTCTATAGCTCTGTGTTTATTTCTTCCTCTGTGCTGTTTCAAATCCAGTCAACAGCACAGACACAGATAAAAATGAAGGCAGTACCCGATAAATCTCTACAAGATCAAATCATATTTCTTTAAAACAAAGAAACATCACATTTCATTTTGATCAGATATACCTTTGTGCCATTTGTAAAGGCAACACATTTTTAAACATCTCTCAACACCATGTATGTTGATGATCTTCTTCAGATTTGCTTATAGCATTTTTGCCATGTTGTAAAGCCCTAACCTGGCTTCAAGGCTACCTGTGTGGTAGGAGCAAATACTGAGAATAAAAGCGCTGTTCCTCTTTGGCTCTGCAGTTACCAGCGTGTCTATGCTCTTCTTGCTCAGGAGGAAACCACTTTCACAGTAATCTGCTCAGGACCAGACTCTACACTGCAAATCCACACTGGGCCACTTCTTAATTTCCTTAATTAAATAAGGTGCTCTCTGAGGAAGGATGATCCCTTATAGCTGGGACTGTAAGCCATACAGCACGGCTAAAAGCTTGGAGATAAAAAAAAACATATTCATTAATATGTATTCACGATTTAGTTAGGAAAGAACCAAAAATCAGATCTGCTTTTCATTACCATCGGTTCTTTGATATCTCCATGTGCATACGACTTGGACCTTTTACACTTATAACCCTCTTTTTGTCTTTTTAACAAAAAAAAATGTACGTACATTGTATTTACCATGAATGAGTTTGGTGTAATTGACATCAAACCCGATTAAATGAATCAACTAGAAAGGCACTGGGAGAGTGCAGACCTCCACCAAGCACAACATTTGCTTCCATATTGTGACTTCCACCAAAGATATTACAAGTATTAGTCTTGCATTTATTATTATCAATATTAGCTCCACAGCGTCGTGGCTGTTTAAAGATGTCTGTTGCATGTTTCTAGCTTCATTTGTTTTTTTTTTATGATGTAAGTTTAAAGATCAATTTTTTCATATTCTGGATCATATTATCTGAAATTATTCCTTTATCCGGACCAATCTTTGATATATTGTAGACCATGTTAGAAACTTGTCCTGTATTTTTTTTCAAAGTGTCTTGACCATTTTTGGTGGAGTCATCTGCATAAATGTGGCATATGGTCCTATCTCCCAATGTTAATGTTAAATTCCTGGATCC
>OOFC01001298.1:2068-17005 GCA_900323345.1 Pseudochromis fuscus | reverse complement strand
TATCAATATTAGTTCCACAGCGTTGTGGCTGTTTAAAGATGTCTGTTGCATGTTTCTAGCTTCATTTGGTTTTTTGATGATGCAAGTTTCAAAGATGGATTTTTTCATATTCTGGATAATATTATCTGAAATTATTCCTTTATCCGGATCAATATTTGATATATTGTAGACCATGTTAGAAACTTGTCCTGTATTTTTGTTCAAAGTGTCTTGACCATTTTTGGTGGAGTCATATGCAGAAATGTCGCATATGGTCCTATCTCCCAATGTTAAAGAATCCTTCAAAACATCCTGGATCCAGACGGTGATCCGGATCACTTCCAAAATCTAATCATTTGTTCCTTATCCCCATCTGGACAATCCCTGAAAATGTCATTGAAATCCATCTGTAACTTTCAGAGTTATTTTGGAAACCAACAGACAAACAAACAGACAAACCCCGGCAACAACATAACCTCCTTGGTGGAGGTAATAATAAATAAAAGTGACCACCCCTGCTGATAGTCAGCAGTGTCTGCAGGCTGTAATTACCATATTTTCCAGACTATAAGCCGCTACTTTTTCCCGACACTTTGAACCCTGCGGCTTAAACACCGGTGTTTCTCATGTATCGGCGGCACGAAGCTCGTTAGCTTTTTACAAGCTAGCAAGCTCCGTGCCGCCGATACATTTAGCCTCGTCACTTCAGACCCGGTCAGAGTGGACCTCATGAAACTGTTCGAATAAATTCAATAGCGGCTAATAGACAGGTGCTCAATAGTCCGGAAAATACAGTAGTTATTAGTGAGACCGGCTAGTAATCAGTGTGTCCTGGTGGCACCCGGGTGTGGTGATCCCAGACTATATATTCAGTCCTGTTAACGATCTCTTTCTCCTTCTCCAGTCAGGCATCTCTCCAACCATGTGGCCAGCTGGTTTTTCCTGAGGTCTTTTGTGCATCTTTCAACATCCACACACCATCACATCCACAACTTCATCTTGAGTTTTTAATACACTGTCAGGTTTTCTGTTAAATTAAATATTTGATTTTATTTGCTTTTCCAGGTTTTCTGTTCTAACTACAGTTTTACAATGTTCATGGTCTCACATCATGAGGTAACCTGCTGTTCCAGTAATCTCTGTGAGAAAAGTAGAAAACACTGTGATGTACGAATGTTTTGGCTTTTTCCAAAGTATTTCCGAAGATCACGGTTGTCATAGTAACTGAAGTTTTTCTCAAGTTTTCCTTTCTTAAACACTAATACCTTTATTTTTTTCATCATCACTGGTGCCTGGAGATATTCGACAGTCGTTAATATTTTACTAGCTACGGTATTTTTCAGCAGATTAATTTGGACATAGACTGAAAACATTTTACATACAGCTTGTGATTAAAATCCCTGCTGTGATATTTGTGGTGGTGACTGTTGGTGTTGTCTGCTTTCAGATTCTGGATCAGATTCAGACTCAAACATCTTCACACTGGTTTGAAAAGTTTCCAGTCAGTAAGTTACTTTGTTTGTTTACAGTATACAGAAGTCACCTGTCTCCTGTTACTCTCCCTGAGGGCGAGCCAATCAAAAGTACCTGTTTCAGACAAAGGATGACATGAGGGACTGCATCACTAGCCATTATACGATACAAGGCATTTACATATCATAAAGTATTAGGCAGAATGCAAATCCTGCTGAGGTGGGAACCTTCAAAACTATAGCACAACCCATCATCTGCTAATGTTGTGTTGTTACTCACTTATCTACCAAACTGCATTAACTGTGCATCATTTGTCATCATTTAATCATCTGAAAATACTCAAGTCTATAATGTTTTATTTTGTTACGTGTATTGGTGAAATTTGGCTTTATGGTAAAAGAAATAGCGGATATTAAAACATCACTGATACACTACTGATACATGGATCTGCAAATTTCCCCTTTTCATCCACTTTAATCACAGGTTCTACTGAAAGTCAAAACTGTCAAATAGAAACCTTCATTAAGTTTTTCATCCCTGTCAATCATCCACACACTGTATATGAAAATGGTTGACATGCTACTACTTCCTCCCACTGTATAAAAGTGAAGGTATCTTAGAATTAGACATTACCATCCTGTTTACATCATTTGCAATGAGACAGTGCACAGTAGTGACTGGAAGATGGACATTAATACCATATTTCAACCACTTAGTCAGTACTGGGGAGAATCTTTAAGCCCTAAAGAAATTTAAACAGGTGAGTTTACCAGATAGACTAAATCCATTTTGTGTACCAGGCTGTAAACATGTAACAGTTTTAACATGACTTGCTTCATCTTTCAGACCCTGAGGTTGTCACTTGGCTCAATTTAATCAAATTGTAGTCCACATACATACAACTATACTTACTACTGTGTCCACTAATGCTGTTGGGCAGCTGTGTCTCAGGTGGTAGAGTGGGTCGTCTACAAATCATAAGATTAGGGTTTGATCCCCGGCTCCTCCTGCCCACATGTTGAAGTGTCCTTGACCGAGACGCCTATAGTGCTCCTGATGTACTTTTTAACCACGAAAATTGAGAATATACAATGCTGGTCTTGACAAATACTTACTATACTCTATGGCCTGTGATGGTTGGGTTTATACAGCACTTTTTTACTGAGCTAAAAAGAAAATGAAAGTGAAAGTAAAATGTCTTTAACTGACAATGAGCAGGAATCAAACCATCAACCTTTGGACTGGTAGACAACGACTCTACCACTGAGCCACTGCTACAGGTAAGTTCATTCCTCTTAGTTCTTGCTAGTTTCAACAACAAAGGTCTATTGCCTCATACATTAACGTTTGATTTTATATAATGTATAACTGCCAGTCTTGGTGCATGAACTTGGTTGTTACTGTATAGAAGTGTATAATCCAGCCACAGGTTGTCCTCTCCACCACTCTGCAACCAAATGGCCTTGAAGAACTGGATCTGACTTAATCTCCAGTTAACTCCATCAGGTGTCAATACAACTTCAATTTCAACTTTATTTATAGAGCATTTTAAAAACACTACATGGTCAGTCAAAGTGTTGTACACAAGCATAATTTAATTCAATTTGCTTTCATGCAGTTGTGTTACTATAACGCTACATCAGTCAATCAATCAGTCAATTAATCAATATATCAAACACTTCTAGTATTGCATGGCCAGAACCTTGCTATGGCATCAAAGTCAGAGCGACAGTGGGAACCCCGGCCGATCCCCCGGGATGAAGCACTTTGACAGTTGGTGCTTGGCAACTATGGGAAGGAAAAACTCCCTTTAAACAGGAAGTAACCTCCGGCAGACCAGGCTCTGGGGGGGGCTCCGACTGCCATGGCGACCAGGGGGGACAGAGAGAGAGGTACAGAAAGAGAGAGAAAGGAGAGACAACAGACACTGGACATCAATTCAGGACAGAGGATGGACCAGTCAGCATAGAGAGGACAAAGACAGACTACGGCAGAGACAAGACCTGTGTTAAAGTAACCTTATCTACACTTCCTCTTCCTCGATCTCAGCCTATTGGGAGAGGGAAAGCAGAGCGAGGTGTGTTTGCACTCAACTCATTGAAATAGCACAGTCCCCAGAGTAACAGCCAAAGTCACACCCCCATCAACCCCATCAACTCAGAATCATTTACACTGGAAGATTACCTCAAGCTAACACTTGCCATTTTGCTGTGCACAACATGATTTTTCTATAGCCCTTACATCACAAAATAAGTAAATGGAGCTGAAAAAGTTTTAACTTGAACAGAAAATTCAATTCGAAACGAATCAGACATGGAGGACGGTCTTATTGTTGATGTCTGTCACCGACCAGAGCTTTATGACACGACTTTGACTCTGTACCAGGATAAAAAACAAGACATGGCGCCATTTTTTTGCTGTTTTCTGAGACTTTCACAACCAGCAACAGGCAGCAAAATTTGTGATCTCTTTCACTGTAGATGGCGGCAGTGGCAGGAGTACTCCTATTGGCTGTTGAGGACGAATATTGGCATATGACGATATCCATGATAATTCCAGCAGTTGTATTCGCCCAAGTAATATCAACCAAAATTTGCTTTCCTTTTTCTACAGAGCTTCTTCTTTTCCATAAAACATATTGAAATTCATGTAAAATCCAGTTTGTCATCCTCCAGCTATGGATATTACAGCCATTGGATTTTAAAATATCTGTCCAGTTAATCATCTCATGGCCCCAATTTATCTCACAGCTCATTGTAGAGGCCCGAGCTCTGAGATTGGGAACCTCTGACCTGCAGCTGACCCTCTCTAGGCTCTGCTCTCGCTCCTGGACATAGCAACATAATCATACAAACATTGTCCTGTGGTTTTAAAATCACTGGTGATGTCATGCACCTGTAGTGGCGCATCACTTTGACCAGCAGCGACCTCAACGCTCCATTATGAGCTCAAACCACAGCACATGTTGTGTTTGTTCAGAGAGCCGGACTCTGTGCTGACAGCTGCTGTTACTGCTCTCTCCACCTACACAAAACAATTAGGGTGAACTTAGCTTGATATTGGATATTGGATCTGCAGTGGATATTTGTTGTTTCGCTTTCAATAAGTTGCAAAGCAAACAATTAAAACCAGAGTGATGAGCGTATTTGTGATGCTTAGAAATGGAAAAACAATTTACAACCACTGGTTTCAATACTTGAAGTGCCACCCACAGACGAATGGAGACAATTCACACTAGTTATCTGGGGCTTGATGAAGAACATTCTGGTAAATGCAGAAAATCACTGTGTAGCCAGAGGATACAGTTGACTGACTTTAATACTGCTGAGGACACTTTTTGCTGTCACACAACACACACACATTATTCTGCACACTTAATAGCTCGTCAATCACTCTATGGTTCTCTAAAACATCAAATTTATTTATTGATTTTTTCTGCACATGCTAAAGTCTGTGTTGTCTGAGTCAGTTTTTAATGGTCATGAACATTAGAACATCAGAGGAGGAAAATGATTTACCGTATTTTCCAGACTATTGAGCGCTCCTGTCTATAAGCCGCTATTGAATTTATTCGAACAATTTCATGTGGTCCACTCTGACCGGGTTTGATGTGACGACGTATCAGCGGCACAGAGCTTGCTAGCTTGTAAAAAGCTAACGAGCTTCGTGCCGCCGATACATGAGAAACACCCGTGTTTAAGTTCAAAGCGTCGGAAAAAAGTAGCGGCTTATAGTCCGGAAAATACGGTACTCTGTGATTTTGGGAAGAAATGATTGTTCTGATTGTATAAGGTCCAGGCATAGACTGGATGTAGAATAGATGAAGCTAACATGACGTCACCAGTTGGTTTGTGAACTTTGGCATAGGAGTTTGGCATATGAATGTTGTCATGTTGGAGCCAGAAGTGACCATATTTGGAAATTAAGGGAGAAAAGAGGAGGTGGGTCTGACACTTTAACCTGAGGACACTGTCCAATGAGGATGAGATTGTAGTTCACCTACGTATGAGTCTCCAAACCAACCGAAAATCATTGGAGACGAGAGCTGTGAATATGAAAAGCAAAAAAGTGCAATATGACGGCCACTAGATGCTGGCTCCGAAAAACTCTGGATCCAATTAACATCCATTTAAAAAATTTCAATCATGAAATACTCAGTCAATACAATTTATCAGAGTAGTTGGGTTGGGCACCCCTGCATTAGACAGTGTCCTTTGGTTCAAGGGTCAGACCTGCCTCCTCACTCCTCCCTTCATATCCATATATGGTCACCACTGGCTCCAAACAACCAACATGGCGATGTTTAAATACCAAACTTATGGCTTCAAAATATGAGTCCACGAACCAACAGGAGACTTCGTCTTATATATTTAGGCAGCAAACCCAGATTATCAAGTAACAGGCATGTTCAGTTTTTGACGGGTATAACAGGATATGTGAATGTTACTTTAAAACGATGCTAACATGAATAGTCTGAACAGACACGCATACAACAACTTGCTTGTTTTTTATCATGAACAAGCGGCCCTTAAACGGCATCAAACTGATGATCAAGTGATTATTATAAGTTATTTGTGTTCCTTCTGCCACCGCTGCAGTATTTACCTCCATGTAGTTGGTGACTCGCACAAAATTATGGGAAATTTCCTGGAAAATCTCTGTTTCGAAGGCCATACTGATCTACCCCTTGGCCCTCCCTGTTTGACTTATCAAGATTCAGGACCCCCCTACCCCTTTACATGAACACATACAATAGAGGGGTAGGGCTATGGGCTAAGGCAAAGGGGTGAATTGGGATTGGACCAAAGTTTCTGTTTTGGAGACAGCCTCAAGTGGCCATTATAGGAACTGCACTGGCTGCCTTGTACAGTCCTGGAGGTTTCCACTTAGTTAGATGATGCCTTGAAATGAGGTTCTATTTATTGTGTTCAAGAGAATTTCAAATCAATATCATTTTTTTCACCAAATCATAATCACAATGACATCAAGGTACTTTACATCACAAGGTCAAGGCCTTGCAACACCATCAAAGAAGAGTCCATATGAATGCTCCCCTCTTGTGTTCAGCTTGTTCACAAGTTACGACACTTACATTTTTTTTTAATGGCCAAGGAAGTTTGCTTTTCAGTATCTTTTAATATTTTTTAATAATATGTCTGAGAAAATGTTGATTCTTCTAATAGCCTCAAACTCATAGAACTGGTTTTAGGTCCAGTAACCACAACTTTTTCCCACTAAATAGTTGCAGATTACCTTTCTGTCATTCAGGTAATGACTTCAGCTCTTGCCCTATCACATCACAGCAAAATTACAACTGGCATATTAGTAACATATAAATGAGGAACAAGAAAAGTCAAAGCAAGACCCCATCGAACAACCTGCGAATATTCTTAGTCTTACGATGTCATACTTCTCCATGCACAGCGAGTATAAATCAGCATTGGGGGGACACACAGTGTTGATAGGGTCACAGCGGGGTGATATGATCTATATGGCACTGCTCACCGTTGGGCACCTCCCAGTCAGTTAAGGCCAGGCCCATCCAGATAAATCACTTCCTGAGGAGAAAGGAAGACGAAACAGCACTTAAGTCATTATCCAACCGCAGCCTCCTGTAATGGCTCTCAATCTCCAAATCTAATCAGTGGCTTGCCACCACAAAGGAGGCTCGCCACCTGATTAAATGCAAGTTCAAGTGGTGGAACTGGTGTCACTTTGTGGTTTTACATCAGGCAGAAGAGGGACAGCGTTTAGACACCTGGGGTGCAGTGTTCACCGGGATTAGCAGGAACAGGTCGGAGTGGAGGATATGTAGCTTGGAGCAGGTGTTATCACTCTTGAACATGTTGTTCTGTTTGTTAAATCAGCAGAACAAGTGGCTGAGTTAGAAGGTCATGCTAACATTTGGGGACAAGTCATCAGTTAAGAAGACATGTAAGATGTCAAGGGTGCGAGCAGGGAGGTGTACGCTTCCAGGCGTTGGCCGTTGTTCATCACAAGACGTTAAGGAGATTACATTCAATTGTTGAAACCCTTAAAGCATCCATCAGGGGGGCTCCAGCGTTGCAGCGTAGGAGGATTGTTGGCCCCCTGGCTCTGACTGACTCACTGTCTGAACCTCTGGGTTTGCTTGTGTCTACTCCACATCCATTCAAGAAAAAGGAGCAAACGAGAAAAAGAGGCCTCTCTGCAATCGATAGCCAGACACTTACAAATGCTGTGGACGCACAGAGCAACACGAGGGAGAGTTTGTGCTTCCGAAAAGTGCCAGTTGTGGCTCCTATTTATCATGATTACACGAGAATGAATGAAGTGACCTGACTAGCAGAAATATGGTGGAATTGGATTTGAGTTGGGCAGCGATTACGCTTGCCAGCCCAACTACATAAAACATTATGGCAATCATTTAATCATTTATTTCATCCAGTGATATTGTCTAATAAAAGGCTAGACCCCTTGCAGACCTATAGGCTCTGAACCAGATGCAGTAAGTCAGCAAAATTACAGCGACTGGCTGGAAATGAGAAGTCTCTTATTGTCTGTTTCAGTTTGAGATCATAGAGACCATATTTATGAAGGTAAATCTGTGAGTTATCCTTATAAACTGCATGAACTACATCAATAAAAAGCCTCACGGGTGTACCAACAGGGTGCAGGGCTAATGAACAGTCAACAGAGGTACCTGAGACCTCTACCAGGGACCAGTGTAAGCACAACATTCGCCACACAGTTTTTTTTTTACTGCCCTTTCGAGTTGCCAATACTTTCTGAGATTTTGTATATTGTGCAAACATTATTTTTGCTTGAATACTTTGATGCACCTTTAAAAAAAAACATGGAGTGACTCAGGCCGGTGCCCTGTCAAAAGCTGGGCAGAGGCAAGCAGTTCCTCTGAAGTATCTTAAGGAAACTTGGCTCTCGTCTTTGGAGTCATTTCAGATTCAATCACACTTGATCAACTTGGACCGTGTCCCGTGGTATTTATAGAAAGTTAAACGTTATGCGGTTATAAAGGCTGGCTGAGACCCAAGAATCTGCCATCATTTCTGCCTCTGCAGCAAAGCTGAGAGTTGGAAATTTTCTGGCTCTCACTGTGGCTCAGATGCTCAAATTACAGTGAAACTGAAAAGTAAAATCTGGGAGAAAAGATGCTTTTCAACTCATTTATTGTTTTCTACCAAAAGCTAAACCTATACAGTGGTTTTCACCAAAGGTCTGAACCATCACCTGTGTCTTGTGCCGTGTTTCGTTTTTCTTTTGTCAGAGTTCACTGAGTTCTTTTTTGCATCATCTTCTTTCATTAGCTCTTTCTTTTTTCTTGATCTTTGTTCTTTTACCTTCTGCTGCCAAAGACAGGTTTACCATGTGTCTCACCAGAGAGCACTCGTCATGCTTTGGAGAGCTCGTTCTCCCTTTTCAGAGAAAAATATCTCAAATTGTGAACCATCAAATTCCTGACCCATGAACCTCTTCTTTCCCTTGTTATGTCAGCCTCGTTGAGGTAATTGAGACTACCAGTTAATGGTTCAGCCCGCATGGCAATGAAATTAATATGGTGTGTTGAGCCATTGCATTTTTTTCCCCCTCCACAACCAGAAATGGGATGGTTTTTCCAATCAGTCAAATGCAGTTAAAAGCACCCTTCGCTCGTAAAAGCCATTATTGTGACATGATGGATCCTGGAGCACAAGAGGCCATTAAGGGACTTTAATGAATAGATTAGCCGGAGCAGCCAGGTGTCTCCAAAACAACACGCCCACCAGAAATACCAAATCACGTCATAACTCTTCACCTCATCAGTTGATGCCTCCATAATTTAAAATCTGACACTTTATTTAGACAGAAAACCATTTTGGTCGCATAAGAAGATGTAAATACACTGAGTATTGTGTCTACGCACATCTTTCAAACCATATAAGCTTGAAGGCATTTGGATTCACCCATTGTCAGGTGGTATGCATGAGGAAGGGTCCATCATGAGGTGATTAACATCCTACATAAAGATGCATAATTATTAGGCAGCTTCATTAACTCAGGTAGAATGGGACAAAAAAGATTTGACTGAAAATAGAAAGTCAAAAATTGTGCAGTGCCTTTCAAATGGATGCAACAGTCTTGAAATAGCTGAACTTTTGACACATGACCACCAGACAATCAAATGTTTTACTGCAAATTGCCAACAGGGTTACAAGAGACGTGGGGAGAAGGAAAGATGCAAATTAACTTCAAAACACTTGAGAAGATTTCACTGTGGAGCTACCACGACCCTGTTATCCTTCAGTGTCTCCATGTTTCAGAAGTGTCAGGTGCTCAGAGACATGGCCGAGGTGAAGAAGGCTGAAACAGGACCATCACTGAATCACCATGAAGGTTCACAAGTTGAAGTGGGCCAAGAAATACCTGAAGACAGACTGATGAGATGGATGAGTCACTTGAGTCAGGCACAAGCAAGGTGGTGGACTGGTACTGGTATGGGCTGCATTCATGAAGGATAAGCTGGTTGGACCTTTTTGGGTTGAGGACGGATGGAAAATCAACTCCCAAGCTCCGTGCAGCATTGAAAAGGCCATGATCTGTTGTGGTTACACCGTATCAGTGTCTGCTTCCAGTGTTTGTCTCTCTCTCTGCCTGCAGTGACGCGTCCTGGAGGCTGACGTAAGGCCTAGTTCCAGATCAAAGTACCACACCTGCAAACCCATCAAATCCAACCCAGATGTCTCCAGACACTCCTGGTTGATCTGCAGCCTGTTTGCCTGACTCCACTCCCTTCTCCTCCCTCCTTACATAACACCAGAGATCACAACCAGCACCTTCCACAGATCCACCTGCACAAAAGGGAACCACAAGGATTTTACACAGCTCAGTATCTAATACACACTTCACTCTCTTGTATTTAGACACCAAACTGCATGAAACCGTATTGAACTGTTTCTGAGCTTCTCTTGAGTCCTCAGACTGCTGCTAAAATATCAGCAAAACCCAACATTATCTTTATGCAGAACAATGCTCCATCACTCACATCCAAGATCTGCACTGCTCAACGAGCCAGCAAAGCCTCAAAGATGACCAAATGACCTAACCCCCTTCCTCAACTGATGTAAACGTATTGAGGACGTGTGGACCTTTCTCTAATTTACAGAGAGGGAAGACAGTGCACTCAGTGGACATAGTACTCAACTTCAGCACTTGAGTCAAAGTACTGATACTCATGGTCAAATCTTACTCAACTATAAATAAAAGTTATTGGTCAAAACTCAAGTTAAAGTACTAAAGTACTTACCTTTAAAAGTACTTAAGTATTCAAAAGTACAAAGTAAAAGTACATTTTCTAATATCAGTACATTGCTGTATTGTTCTCAGTGCCCGAGTCAATCCCCGACTAACGTCTGCTTCCTGTTAATGTGGTATTTTAATCTGAAAGGGCTTCGATGAAAAGAAAACTCCTTCCTGCAGAGTGTGCATAATACTTTGTTGGTTGACTGTTCGGTTTTGCTTTTTTGTTTTCAAATTTCCCATCGAGAGGCTAACATGCTGTTTAGCATTTTTTTAAAAAACATAACACAACAAAACGTGCTGTTTCCTGTCTTCCCTCTTTATTGTTCGGTTCTGCTGCCGGTCACTTCCTGCTGATTTGTGCATGAGTGACTGTAACTCTACCTGGACAAACTGCCTGATACACATTGCAGCATAGACTGTATATAAAGTAAGTAACCACACACTTCCTGGGAATGTAGTGGAGTCCAAAGTACAATATTTGTCTTTGAAATGTAGTGGAGTGAAAGTAAAAGTTTCCAAAAAAACAAATACTCAAGTAAAGTACAGATACTGAAAAAATGTACTTAAGTACAGTATTCAAGTAAATGTACTCCGTTACTGTGCACCACTGGTGTTTACAAAGCGAAAGTTGATCGTCAACAGATTAAAAAACTGACAGATTGATGGATGAAGGCTCATAGTATTGAAAAGAAGAGTGGCTAAAGTGGTCTCTGAATATTTTTGAAAGGCAACAGATGTTGTGTAATTGTCATTTTGAGTTTCTTATATTTTATACTTTCTCTTAAAGTTGGAAATAAAGAAGTGGGTTGGAAAAAATAATATTTGTAATCTAGTTGTCTTATAATTACTCACACTCATATAATCCCTTGAGAAAGACAAAACACACTTTTCATTTGTGAAATTAACAAGTTTGAGGTTTAATAACATGTTGGATTAACTGAGAGCACTGTATTTGTTCAATATTGAAATTAATCATCGTTCAACCTCCGTGTATTATTTCCAGCTCAGCCTATAAAAGCTGATCTACAAAGACTTCCCTCAAGACATACAAATATTTCTAGACATTAGCAGCCAGGTCCAAAAATCAAAGAGCATAAATATCAAATTGAAATAACCTTTTCCTGTGACCCGTGATTCCTCTGTGAGCTGGACTTCTTCATATTGGTGAATATTGATTGGCAGGACTCTCTGTCCTAACTCGCTGTCATGCTTGCTCTGCTGTAACCAAAAATACTTGATTATGTAATGAGAAATTCCACCATCCAAGCTGATGACATGACCACATAGCGATGGCTCTCGCCAGTCAGTCAATTACTTTTTATAGCAGCCTATAATCATTTAAATCAGTCACGCATGCACGTACTAAACCACAGGCTTTCAGATAAACTGGACATTAAGCAGCCGAAGGTCGCGTCACATGAAATTTAAAGCAGGAGGATGTTTCAATTAGTTTGACAAAACGGTGATGTCTGGATGTCCTCGTTGTTTCTACCACTGCTTTGTATCTTTTGCAACCTCCATTACTAATAATTTAACATTATTTTTAATGTTAATATTACTTTAGACTCATTTAAAAGGAAATATATTCAAAAATATACCTTGGTGTGTACTTAAATATAGGATTTTCCATTTTAATACCTGATAGGTGGAGGTTTGTGCTCTCCGAGTGTTTCTTAGTTATACTGGTGTTGATGTTTAAACACCAAAAAATACTTTTTTTACCCAGAACTTGGCGAACATTGGATTAACTACATGCTTGGTCAATTTAACCCAGCAAGATGGGTTGTTTTTACTCTGCACTGAGCAAGAACAACAAACTGTGAAGAAAAAATAATAAAATATGAAGTAAAAATAACAAAATACTAAGTAAAATTAATAAAAAGTAAAGTAAAAATAACAAAATGTGAACTAAAAATAACAAAATACAAAGTAAAATTAATAAAAAGTGAAGTAAAAATAACAAAATGTGAAGTAAAAAATAAAAAGTAAAGTAAAAATAACAAAATAGGAACTAAAAATAACAAAAAGCAATGTAAAAACATTAAAAAGTGAAGTAAAAATAACAAAATGTGAAGTAAAAATAATAAAAATTGAACTAAAGACAACAGAATGTGAAGTAAAAATAAAATGTGAAGTAAAAAAAATAATAAAATGTTGGACAACAATAACAAAATGTCATGCAAAAACAGCAAAATGTGACGTAGAAATAAAATATTGGTTAAAAAAAACTAAAAGTAAAGTAAAAAGTAACAAGTAACAAAAAATGTTGGACTGAAACAGGCCATTTTGTTGCCCAGCATGTAGTTAGTCCAATATTTACCCTGTTCAGAGTTGATATTGATTTTTAAAAAGTTTACTCTTTAAATTTTGGATCAGGGGAAAACATGAACAGTGTGTCACAGCTGTGGTTTAACAAACAGCAGAGGAACTTTAGGAGATCTCATGATTGCAGTTTAATGTGCTTTAGAGGAGCTCGGTACAAAATAAAAATGCACCTCGTTACAACTAAACGCCACATGAACAACTTCTCTCTGTGGTCTCTGGTCTAAATGAAGGAACAAGGATGTGTGATGTCGAAGTGAAGCTCAATGAACTGACGTTGACATGAGTCAGAAATCACAGTGATGTACCACACACAAACCTTCATCATCTGTGAAATCCATCACTGTCTGATCAGGAGCGACAACAAAATGAAATGGGTGACGCATGATGAGGCCGGGCCGCGGGCTTCTCCTCACTTCCTGCATTAAATCATGTGTCATCACGAGGAAAGACTGACAGTCTACGTAAGGCTGGTTTTGACTTGTGGAATCAAGTTGGGTTTTATTTATATATTAAACAGATCAATGCAGCACTAACGGACAGAAGACAATGTTCTCATCTTCAGAAGTGACCACTCACATTAGTTTTATTCCTAAGCTGCAGCGCGAGATGAGCAAATGCAATTAATGCTTGAACGTTTGAGCCAAAAGTAATGATTGGATGTCTCCGTTTCGTAGGCTTGGCATCATCAGATGTTTCTGCATTGACACTGACAGGGGATGACAAATGAACCAATGGTTCTGCTGCATTAGTTTTCAGCTTGGTTCAGACTCTTGTTATCATCAGAAGTCAAACATCTTTACTGTAAACGGCTGCATTTCCCTGCTGTCCAACATCATGAAGAGAAACTTCTGTGATCTGAAATGACTGATTGGGATTGATGCAGCTCTTCTCAGTCTGATGATGTTATAATGATATTAATAGTAGGCTGTGTTGTGTGTCAACATACTTTAAATCAATCAATAGTCGACCAGAAAGCAAAGAAAAGTGAACAGCTCATGGGTGGCCGGCCAGAGTTTATTCACTTTACAGTGGTAGAGGGTGGGTCGCCTGTGAATTATAAGATTGTGGGTTCAATCCCCGGCTCCTCCTGTCCACATGTTGAAGTGTCCTTGGGCAAGACACTGAACCCTGAGTTGCTCCCAATGGTGGCTAGCACCTTGCATGGCAGCTCGTTAGCCATTGGTGAGTGTGTGTGTGTGAATGGGTGAATGAGTTGCCTTGTAAAGCGCTTTGGGACCTAGCTAAGGTCATGAAAGTGCTATATAAATGTATTAATTGGCTTTATTTACCATTTACCATTACAGCGACAATCCAGTTGAACTTATCAGGCTCTGCTCTGCATTGACGAGGATGCCCACAGATATCATACTGACTCTAAGCTAACGTGATGTCACCGCTGGTTTGGGGACATTTTGAAGAGAGAAGTTTGAACGTCACCATGTTGGTTGTTTGGAGCCAGGAGTGACCATATTTGGATATGAAGGGAGGAGTGAGGAGGTGGGTCTAACCCTTGACTCCAAGGACAGTGTCCAATGTGTCTGAGACTGGAGTTCAGGTCTAGCCTTATATCTCCTCACAGATGAAAGGATCTTCAGATGAACCAGATCTCTGAGAAGAGGAGTCAACTTTATCTAATGACTTGTGAGAAAAATGTATCTACTGAGTATTTCAGGATTGAAAATGACCAATTTTTAAGTTAAGTCATTTGGAGCTAGAGTTTCTTTTGGGAGTCGGCCTCTAGTGGCTGTTGGAGGTATTGCACTTTTTTGCACTTCCTCATTGGCTTCACTTTTGAGACCTGGCTGCTTTGTACATTTCTATACACAGTCTATGAGCCCAACATAATCCACAAGCTCAAAGTAAAAATGTGAATGATGGAAGTTC
>OOFC01001295.1:2573-18791 GCA_900323345.1 Pseudochromis fuscus | reverse complement strand
GTGCTGTGGCAGTGTCAGCCAGCAAGCTGCTGGTTTGTCATGTCATAGACAAGTTAGTGTTGCAGCGCCAGATGGCAGCTCTGTGTGTATGTGTGTGTGTATGTGCGTGTGTGTGTCTCTTTTTCTCTCTGGGGGTGTAAACAGCAGCTAATGTACACTGACAGCTCCTCATGACTGCTCTCTTCCAGCCTGCTGAGCTGCACAGCAGTACTACACAGACAGAGACAGGGAGATGAAGGAATAGGAGGAGGAAGCCAAAAAAGCTTCAAACTGAAAACTTAAGCACCTTTGCTGTTTGTTAAACAGGAGTTAAATTAGCTGATGTAGTATGACTGAAGTCCCTCCCAAACTCAGCAGGCACAGGAGATGAAACTGTGTTTTCTTACATAGTAACATGTCACCTAACCTGTATGATCTTTCCCACCTTGTCTGTTCTGCTCAAGCAGAAGGTACTCCCAAGACATCGGCAAGCTGCAGCCCCGCTCCAGAGTCTCCGCTCAGTTCAGCTGAGGAGTCTGTCAATGGTCTCGCCGGGGATCCACTCGCTTCACAGTCCTCCAGTCTCAAACCTCCGTCTGAGGATCCCTCAGGTGGGGAGTCCCAGCCCGGCACCCCGCTGCCTATACCAGGTCACTCGGGTCTCAGCATCCAGGAGATGGTCGCAATGTCTCCAGAGCTCGATACTTATGCCATCACCAAGAAGGTTAAGGAGGTGCTAACTGATAATAACCTTGGTAAGAAGCACTGGGATCGTATTTTACTATCTCCTGCTGCTGTCTGTGTGGTTTAGTTTCCCCCTTTTCTCCATATTGATGTGAATTAATTCAGTCACTGAATCAGTTTTCTGAATTGACCATTTTCTCTACCTTTCTCTTGCCTAACCAGGCCAGCGTCTATTTGGGGAGACTATCCTAGGGCTGACTCAGGGTTCTGTCTCAGACCTGCTGGCCAGGCCCAAACCTTGGCACAAGCTGAGCCTGAAGGGTAGGGAGCCCTTTGTCCGCATGCAACTCTGGCTTCAGGACCCACATAGTGTGGAGAAACTCATGGACATGAAACGCCTGGAGAAGAAAGGTGTGTAACAAAAGCGCCACGAGCAGAAATAAATAAATGCGCAATCTGAACAGCGCAGCATGCTGTCAGAAATAATAAACAGAAGGTTCACAGAAAAACCTTCATGTTATCTGCTTAAACATGCATTTATTTTTATAAATAAGTTCACCAAAAAAAACACAAGCAGCAGCCTTTGAATTACACATGCACATCTGCACACACAATATCCTTTGTGCAGGACAGCAGAGCATGTTGTGCAGATCACAGTCATCTTGGTGTGATGTCAGTACCAATCAGGACTGCAGACATCACATACTGTATTCGATGTGACAGCTAGGGGACTGCCGGGGGCCTGCTTACTCACAGTCATCAGCACTCCTCTTCATCATCGTCATCATCATAATAATAATCAGTGTCTATAAGCTCATATTTTTTTATCATTTGTTCGCCCATTTGTTCGCCGCTCCATCACTCCATCATTCTGTATTCTCCTCTGTTGGCAAGATTTGTTTAAGAATCAGCAAAACCAAGAGGCCTCACCCTGCTCGCTGCCTCACAGTGACCCCTAACTGCCCACTTGAAGCTCTCTCGCTGTGGAGACAGGATACGCATATTTGAACCTGCCAGTGGGCATCGAGGATCAGCTTACCCTCCTCATATCACAAACTACACACAAGGGCAAAAAACAGAACTGACCTCGCGCCTGTGCGTTCAGGGGTTGGACGGTGGGGCTACTCTGCATTCAACTTCATTTTAGATTATTGACCAAAAGTAATGCATCCGAATAGCAATGGGCAATCGTCCCGGCCACCAGCGGAGCCCAGAGGAAAGACATGGACCTAGTGGAGAGTAACCACATTTGACCTCTCACCCTTGTGGTACGAGCCTGCGAGGCAGTACACAACTTTCAGAGTGGTCTAACCTTGCTCTGAGGGGTTTTTCCCTGCAACACTAATATATCTGGCAGCGTGTATTGGGGTTGGGAAAATGTCAACCTCATGCGAAGCTGCCATGAGCTGTTCATTTTCAGCTACTGGTGCCCGGAGTGAATGGTGCTGCTTGTTTGTTTTAAAATGGAAGAGATGCTTTCATTGTTAGAATTGGATAGAACGACAAGAGCACCACCTAGTGGCTGATGATGAGGCCTGCAGGGTTACTTTTCAGAACCACATGAAAACGATGCATCATTATTTGCATTGTGGTTTTGCCAGGGACTTAAGACATCTTATTATATGTCAGTTCATCAGTTGTCACTCACTTGACTGCACCTGGTTCAAAATGCATCAGCCAAGATTTAAGATTCTTAATCATTTGTTTTTAAAGCTCTACACGGAGTATCTCCTCAGATCTGTTACTGTTCAAGATTCCACATTACCAGTCCAAATCCAAAGATGATCAGTCGTTTCATGCTGCTGCTTTCTTGCTTTTAATTATCATTGCATTTGCCCTTCTTTATAAAGCAGATCAATCAACATTCAATGTTTTTTTTTGTTTGTTTGTTTTTTTTTCAGATACTCTCACATTTCTCTGACTGCTGATTTTATTATTGAATATCTCCATGTTAGTATTAAATATGTTTTCTACAGTACTGACATTCCCCTTATTGTCTTTTGTGTCACTCTCCAGCTTACATGAAGAGGCGGCTGAGCTCCTTGAGTGACAGCCATACTGTGGACGGAGCTTTGATTGGACCGGATTACGTGCAGGGCTCCCAGAGCCCGGGACAGCAGCATCTGAAGAAGCCCAGAGTAGTGTTGGGCCCAGAAGAGAAGGAGGCCCTGAAAAGGGCTTACCAGCAGAAGCCCTATCCCTCCCCCAAAACCATTGAGGAGCTGGCCTCCCAGCTCAACCTAAAGACCAGTACTGTCATCAACTGGTTCCATAATTACAGGTCAGGTTCTGGAAAAGAGGCTTGAATACCGATCTGTTGCTGTGTATCACAAGTTGTTCTCAAAGGGGTTGTTATGACAGGGGTTAAGTTATGACCAGGACAGGTATTCCATTTCTATCTGAGGAATGCATTTGTTGCTTCTAAGTACTTATTTTATTGAAAAATACTTGTCAGTTTTTACTGCATCAGTGCATATATGAAGTCTACTCTACCTGATTAGAAATATTTTTGTTGTTTTCCTAATGAACAACCACAATCACCAAGGTCTGCTCTGTTCCTTGAAACACTTTGAGATCAGTAAAGTTTAATAGCTGTTATACTTCAGCCTGACTGAACTCATGTTTCTCTGTTAGGTCACGTATCCGACGAGAGCTCTTCATAGAGGAGATCCAGGCAGCTGGAGGGGTAGGGCCTGGCAGTGAGGGGGGATCTCCTTCCCTCCGTGGGTCCAAATCAGGAGAGGGGGACAGCTGTGATGGGACAGAATCTGAGGGCACAGTGGAGACACGCCAGGGACTGGGCATTGGCCTGGAGGATCACAGAGGATGCAAAGACCACGACATGGAGGCTGAGTCTGAGGCAGGGGGCTTTAATAATTCCCCTGCCGAGTTAGACTGCACCACCTCAGGCTTAGCCGGGCCAGGCTCCAGCTGTGGACAGGGTGGACTGGGGCTCTTCGGCCTCACAGAGGCATCCTCCAGTAGCTCTGCCTCTAGTACTAACGTCCCAGCCTCTGGCCCCACCAGAAACCCCAGGGACAACAATCTGCGCAAGAAGAAAGCAGCCAATCTCAATAACATCATCCACAGGCTGGAGAAGGCTGCCAGCAAAGAGGATCCCTCAGAGTGGGAGTTTTAGCTCCCCCTGACCATCCTTCATCCCTCTCGTCTCATAACCTCACGACCTCTAACCTTGGACCCCTCCTGCTCTGTTCCAGTTGGAGAGTGGACACAGCCAAAGTCAAGCTCAGCAGCCATTTTTATTACATAGAAGCTTTCCAAAAAGAGGAAAGAAACAAAGAGTGGTTGGCAAAACCCTTAAGAAGAAAATTTACTGAATACATAGAAGAACAAAATAAGAGAACATAAGTGTCTCTCCTTTTTTTTAACTGAGTTTTGTTTTTGTACTGAGAAAAGCACTTAGCCGTCCTGCTGGCCTCTGGCCCTGCTGTACCTCCCCCTATCACCAGCCACTGGTGCACCAGACTGGTTAGTCCTGAGCTGGGGTCTGACCCACAGCTGGGGTTGAAACCTGGACTCAGTAACACAGGCAAGGCCTGACACAGCAGCTGTCACAGTGATAGACACTGATAGATGATAGATAGAGACAGGAACTCTCTTACAAGAACTCTCACTTTCTTAAAGGAGATTTTTTCCGCTCTTCTTCTCACCTCCCAAGTGTCCACAAACCTCCCCTCACTCAGTGAGACGCCTCATTTTTCACACTGTAGAGTGACTGTTACAAACCCTTTGCCTTTTTCACTCACTGCGTGTGTGTGCGTGTTCGTATGTCAGGGGTTGTGTCAGTGTGCACCTGTCTGTGTGTGCGTGTGTGTGTGTGTACACACCCAAGAATGGTGTGTATGTGTGTTCTCTTCTCAATGGCAGCATGTTTTCTTTTTTATCTCACTCCTACACTCTTAAGAGGGTAGTGGAAGGCCTGCCGGCTGAGTTGCCATGGTTACTGATGTAAGAAAGATGAACTTTGACCTGTTGTGTCCCATATCCTATCCTGCTGACAGCCATGTGATGGCCAGAAGGATCTGTAATTCCTCACAAACACACGCACTCATCTGAAGAGGAAGGAAGGAAGGAACCCTCTTTTTTGCCTCCTTAAAACCTTCTTTCAAGGATGAAGGATGATCTCTTTTTTTTGATATTGCAATTTGGTTGCCAATAAGAGATTGCACAGTCTATTGACTCTAAAGAGTACAAAATAGGGAATTTTAGGACACATTTTTAATTAGTACAAACTAAGAACAGAAAATAAGAGAATAACAGGTTACTGTTTGAGAAGAAAAAAAACAAACAAATTAGAAAGGAATATTGTTGCGTTGTTGAAATACAATACGATGAATTCACGTAGTACTGTAGCTGTCTGACATGGTGATACTATACGTGTCTCTTGTTGTTTTTAGGTTGTGCACGTCACGGCTTTACCCAGCACTGGACCTGCTGGGTGTGTGTGTGTGTCTGCACCGCCGACAAATTTTATCTGTTCACAAACACACATCTTTTTATAGGCCAATTCAGGAAGAGTGTGTGTGTGTGCGTGTGTGTTTGTGTGTCTTGTGTGCATTTGTACTTGCCTGCATGTAAGTCAGGGTCGAGGTCAATTCACTCAGAGGTAAAATTTTAATAAGTCAATAATAAAATTCTTGACTGAAAAAGAAATGGGTTTTTAGCAAATCAACTGCAGCGTGCAGAACTTGATTATTCTGTACTTCCTGCTGGTCGGCGTCAAAGTGAATTCACCCCAACCCTGGTGTGAGTAGTTACCACTCTCCTCCAGTCTTTCCTGTATCCAGGGATGTTAGTCTTTTGCATTGAATTCTACTGTATACACTACAAATTATAAGGCATATCACCTCCTCCCTGTCCCACACAAGCCCTCAGTGCCTGTCAGCCCACTGCCTCCCCTTTGTGTGTGTGTGTGTTTGTGTGTGCGCGTGGATGCATGTACACGCATGCCTGTCAATACATGCGTGTGCACAAGTGTGTGTGATCGAGGAGTGTTCAGTGTTTCCAATGAGTGGGGTCATATTTCGTATCTACTTGCACACACTACTAGTGCACAACTGACACCCTTCTTTAAGCTGTTTGATGCGTTACCATTACATTAATCTTCTCACAAAGTAGTGTAATACTATGATTTACTGTAGCTTGGTTTTATTGCTATTTTGCATTTATAGTTTGGTTTTTATTCTGCTTATTTATAGGTGCTGTATTTTTCATTTAATGTCTTATCATTTGAGTTGTCTATTTTTTAAGGGATTATACTGTTCCTGAGGGCAAGTAACATTTTTATTAGACGTATAGACTGCCGGCAGTATTGGTTAATATTTACAAAGATGTACTAGTTCTCATTTGTTTGTATATTCATGAATCCTAAAGTTTAGTGTCATTTCAATAGCTTTGAAAAAAAAAATGTGTTTGCTACAGTTCATGCTCCCGTAAGCATAAAGCTCTTACCACAACTGTTATGCTCTTAAATTGCTAGCTAGAGAATCAAAGGACATATCAAGATCAGTGAATATATGATAGCATATCTCTTTTCCTGTTTTCTATTCACCGACAATGTTTTTTTTATTTGTTTTGTTTTGTTGTTTTGCTTTTACTTGGGCAAGCCCAACACTAACGCTCGGCAGGGCATGCAGCTTTCTTTAGATAGACTTCGCCCACTCATTAATCACATTAACATAATTAACTGGTCCAAATTTATACACTTTGTCAAATAGGTCAAGTGGAATTACCTAAACTTGAGAACACATGTTAACTTGAAAGAGGTCATATCTGCCAAATTGAGATTAGAGAAGTGTACCAGCTAGCAGGTGTGCTACACCAGATCGAGCAGAGATAGCCAGCCTATGATTATGCAGAATTTATATTGCAGTTAGTAACAAAGCACTTATTAGGATCTTTTTAAAGACTTAACCTGGGACAGGGTCTGCAAACACTACAACAGAGTACGATCCCGGCCTCCCTGGGAACTGTATGCCTTTTTTTAAAAAAAGTGGTTGTGAACCAAGCACAGACTCTTATCCACATCCTAACACTAAAAAAAAAAAAATTGAAGCATAAGATAGCTGTTACCCATGTTTTCTACACGATAAGACTGTATTCCTCTCCAGCAAACCCTTATTTCAAACTACAGATGACTGTGTGACAGAAAGCGGCGTTGTCCTGTACAGTTGTAGATATTTATGAATAACCACCTATTTTGGTTTCTAATCAAAATCTCAGTCCATCCTTAAGCCTCCCCTTAGCCCTCTGAATGTGCACCCAGATACATTGGCAGCCTGTCAAAGGACACTGATACCATCATTGCACTGCATTAGTGAAAATTTTTCAACGTATCAAATAATATTAAACATTTCTCAGACATTTGTTGTTCCTGTGGACGACAGTTGTGAAACATCTGTCTTCTGCAGCACACTGAGGGAAAATACCGCCTTCTGTTGGACTGCTCAGACTGGACAGCCACAGTATGTTCGATGGTGATGAATAGCTCCTGTAAAGTATAAGCACTTACCCCCCATCAGCCATGTTACAGCCAGATTCATCAGCTCACCCTAAACCACGTGAGATCATCAGATTTGTGCCTTTAACTGCCAAGCAGGGCACCAAACTAGTGATGTCATTAGATGTAGACAATTTCACCGGAGTTGTTCATAATAAATCTCACTCCCTGATCCAAAATTTATTCATATCGGTACCTACAAGTTGACTTTTCTCAGCTCTCCAGAGAGGGTTGTATATAATTGCTGGAGTGCAGCCAAACGGTAACAGGAGAAAACAAAGTTGCGCATTGTTACGACTGACCTGCCATCACGTTTCAGCGCGGGTCTTATTTCAGACAGTTGTTTATTTGTTTTTTTTCCCCACATACACACAATGCATTTCTTACGTTGTACATACAAACTAACTAGCAGCGAAAGGCCAGAGCATTGAATGAAGGAGGAAGCATGCAGAAACAGCATACACTGTAATAACACTGAATTTATTCATAGGGCATTTTGTATTTTTCTGTTTGTGTCAGGTTTGCTGTGACATTAATAAACGGCACTACAGGTATTGATAATGACGTGTGCCAATTCTAATGGTTATTTGGAAAAAGAGACGTGTAAATACAGTCGATCAAGTAGCTATTGATTCACTATTGTCACAGTATGCTTTTGTTTGAAGGCAGGAGGAGAGAAGGGACGATTCAGGACTTTTCCATGATCCACAGATATTTTTCTACAAATTTAAATCAGATGATTCTATACACTGTTGAATAACATTGTAAAGGTGTAACAGATGCTGTATATCATATCATGTTTTTTCTGAAGTCGTAAAGCTTTACTGTATGATCTGTTGAAGTAGTGGTTATTCATTTGACATATTAGTTGTAATGGAAGCCCGAACAGCAGCACTGGTCACCATATTCAGGAGAAGAAAAAAAAAAAAAAAAAAAAAGAAAGAAAAACCTCAGATGTTTTTTGTAATACTTTTAAAATATATCTTATGAAGTGGGTTTTGTAAGGAAACACTTTCTGAATCAGTGGTGCTGTATGCATAGCACACTCAGTAATACATACACACATAATACAGCACAATACACTCATCCTTTAAACCCCCTCCCCCTCCCCACCTACACTTCACCTGCGTGCTTTTTGTTTTTTCTCTCACATTGGCTCCAGCTCATTTTAAGTCTTAAACCACGTCCTCGTTATATTTTCAGTTACTTCATGCTCGACTGTACAATTTTTATCTACAGAACATTTCAGTCAATACTCACAAGACTTAAAAAGAGGAAGCAAAAAGCCAAATAGTGAAATAGTTATCCACTTCTGTTGAAAGGTTGCTGACAGTTTATTTTCTGTATATTGCTACCTAGTGTCGTCGCTTCATTTCACCCATAGCTTAAACCACAGTGTAGTCTGACAACCAAATGACCTGGGGAGATCTTCACCCCCCCCCACCCCCCTTTTGGAAAGCTTTAAGATGCTTGTTGAGGCTTTAGCAAGTTCAGAGTGTTTTTAGATGATTTTTTTCCAACCTGTCATCAACAACGTGGAAGTAATAATTCTCATAACTTCTCCCACTGCTTATTTTTGTGAGTGTGCGTGCGCGTATGTGTGTGTTGTAGTACAAAAGGCTGCATGACTGTAAAGGGATGGTTACGATGTTTTTTGAAAGTTGTTTCCCTAGCACTTCTGTCACTCCTGAGATGCTTTTTTTTCTCCTTTGGGGTCTCCCTCCCTTTCGTTTTTCCTCATGTATCATTGTTTCTTTATCTTTCTATTTACTAAACGTATCATGTTGTTTGTTCTCAGCACTGTAAAACAGTCCCTTCTACAACATTGAAAAGCAATATCACTGTATGAAACGTTCACAATGTATTTGTTATGATTGACATTTGATTCATCATCATTATTATTCACATGCACCCTAGGTGTGATAATTGAAGTAAATCTCTTTTATACAAATACTAAAAGTGTGCTGTGGTAGTTTTTTTTCTCCCCTTGTTGAAAATATGCTTTGTTGAACATGTGGGTGGTTCTGTGAAAAAAAAAAAGTATTCTCAGAGAAAGAGATCAGATGTGTTTGTTAGAAACCAGAAAAGGGGGATTTTACTGGGTTTTCAGAGGTTTTTGGACTGCTCCTGCCATTTACAGCTGCTGCAGGTGAGTGATCTCAGGAAGTATTCATAATATGTAAAGACAAAGGCAAATCTAATTGTGAGGGAACGAATTAAGTCATCTTTATCTTTGTTTTTTTCTGGATAGGTCGCTACGCCGAGCTTCAGGTGGAGTTTTCAGCTGCAGTGCGCACCAGCGCGGAGCAGAAGGACCTGATCCTGAAGCTGGAGCACGACCTGAGCACCATCCAGGCCATGTCCTCCCTGCCACGCCCCGACGCAGACGGGTCAGAGGTCAGCAACATGGGGAACATCCCGGAGCCGATCAAAGAGGCCACGGCAATGTTTACTGGTACGTCTGTGGATTTTTAAAAAGCTGTCCCGGTGTCGGAGACTGTTGAAAACTGATTGCTGTTGGAATGAAGGTGAAAAGTTATTTCATTTTTGATTTGGACCTTTCTTTTGTCCAAGAGAGGAACTGTGACAAACTTAATTTTAATCTTTATGGGTTTCATGCCATATGTGTACTTTTGAAATCTGGACCATTGGTGTCGACTGAACCTCCATTATTTTCCTCTCATCTTATCATAATTAAGAAAATGAATGAAGCAGCATTTAGTTTGTGTGTAATCTACCCTCTTACTGACTGTCTATAGAATTATCTTTGTATTCTGTCTGAACTCACACTTCTGTTCTTGGGATACTAATTTTCACATTGCCTCTATCAAAACACAGTAGAAACACTTGGCAGATTACAAATATAAACAAGTGTTGTTTGCAAATACTGCAGCTGATCAATATTTGTGAACAAGGATGCACATTATAAGACATTTACTATAGTTTAGCTCTGCTTTGAGTTAACATGTCGAACAGAGTGAAGGTGAAGCTACGATCAATCACATTCTCCCTGCATAGATAATATATAAACACTAGAGAGCCTCCCCTGAGCTGTCGACTAAGTGAAAAAATGTTTCATTAAATAGAAACAGAGTTTAACACCATTACATTCAAATATTGTTAAACTCTGATTGGTGCACAGAAATTTGTGACATCACCTTTTTTTTTAACTGCAAAAACAGACATCTGCTGCAAAATAATCCAAACAGAAAAGAAGACAGTGTTGTTGCAGAAAGCCATCCATCAAAACAAGAAGCTGATGTGGAAAATAATTCCTCAAATCCTATGACAGTACATTTACAGTGACATGTTGATTAATCGTAGCAGAGATATTTCAACAGGCTGCTCAGTGGCGTTAAATTCCTGTTCTACGTGTTGAAAAAAAGACAAAATATCGAGGCAGGACAGATGATAAATGTCCTGAGAATTTGCTGCTTTTTCTTCCTTTATCTTCTAAAATGAATTAATCACCCGGCTTTGATTCTTGTGTGAAATCTGCACACTGAGCGGTCTTTGTTGTGGTGGAGGTGACGGCACATGAATGAGTGGTCGTCGCTGACAAAACAGTGAAGACACTGAAGTCTGACTTCAGCACAACAGCACGATTTCTCTGAGTGGAGTGAAGTAGATTTACGGAGAGGAGGCTCCACAGGGGGTTTGTCTGTTTAAATACTGCAAACCAGCCTGATTAGAGAGATTTCCTTCCTCACATGTGCCAGTTAACACACACTCCAGCTTCTGACGTGTTTACTGGAATTAAACCTGATGCTTTGCTGCAAATAAAATAATAAAATCATGTGAAATGCAGCCACAAAACAAACTTCACTCACCTAATACAACACACACGCATGTAAATAACAGAGAAAGTAGATTATGGTGTGTAAGTGTTTCCTGTGTGTTATCTGCAGGTTCAGGCGTGAGCCCCCATCCCGAGCTTCCTCAGGGCCAGATGGACTCGCTGCTCTCCATCATCTCCAGCCAAAGGGAGAGGTTCCGCTCCCGCAACCAGGAGCTGGAAACTGTGAGTCACCGTCTCTCACACACTCTCTCACACACACACACATATTCCTGTGTCGTTTGTGTTTTCAGGAGACCTCATTCCTCATCTTTGTGTTCCCCTGCAGGAGAATCGCTCCATGCAGCAGACCATGCAGGCCCTGCAGAACGAACTGGACAGCCTGAGAGCAGACAACATCAAACTCTACGAGAAAATCAAATTCCTGCAGAGCTACCCAGGCAGAGTGAGTCTGCACGACTCAGTGTTTCTGATATTGTTTCCACATTTTGGAGTCTGAAAATGTCTTCCTCTGTCCGTCTCACCTTTGCGTTGTTGTCTTCGTGCTGCAGGCCGGAGGCAGCGACGACACAGTGATGCGTTACTCCTCCCAGTACGAGGAGAGACTGGATCCATTCGCTTCATTCAGCAAGAGGGTACAAGACTCACTCCGTCGCTCCACACACAAGATCACTGGGAGCACATATTTCTGAATTACTGCTAAATTTTTGAAAAATTGATTTTTGTCTAACGGCAAATGAAATCAGTCCAGCGTCCACACTGCACTGTACTCAGGTCTGGGGATCACATGTCTGAGCCACTGGGAAGGAAAGAGTTACCGCTTTGTAAAACATCTGCTGGAAGTGAAATATAAAGAATGAAAAGTTCAGATATTACCGGTCAGATAGAACTTAAACACCAGCAGCATTTTCACATTTCTATCCCCTAATTTGCTTTGCGGTGATTTTTATCCTGTAACATGATTTTTGTTGTTTCAAAGGCAGAGATTTATGGTGTTACTTCTGGTTTAACGTCAGGGTTCTCCAGCATGAAGCAAGTTTTGTGTGAAGGAATATTTTCAAAGAATAAGTAATTTCTCCCCCGACAATAGCATTAATACTCGGCCCACAACACATTTGGGGTCTCTGCTCAGTTTTTATTAACTCGCACAGTGTGATCACTGCATGAGGAATCTGCTGTGTGGTTTGATTTGGTTCTGCTCCGTCACCATTTTACACTTTAACCTTCAGGAAGATAGTAATCTATTAAAGAAAACCAGTCTCAACACCAAGAGCTGCCTCAGCAGAACAACATGCATACAGTAGATATTGAAATACAGACGTATATTTTTATATGGAAAAAAAAAAAAAAGATACGAGTAACCTTAACAGTTTCTTTAGTCCATTGCCAAAGACATTGTATTTTTGTGGAGCTGGAGTGTCTGTGTTGTGTTTTCAGGAGCGTCAGCGTCGATACCTGAGCCTCAGCCCCTGGGATAAAGCGACTCTGAGCCTGGTAAGTCTCATATTCACACAAACACACACTTCTAATGTGTTCAGTGCAACTCTAATCCCTCCCCTGTTTTTTTTTTTTTTGTGTCTCTCAGGGACGTGTGATTCTCTCCAACAAGATGGCCAGGACTGTTGCTTTCTTCTACACCCTGTTTCTGCATTGTTTGGTCTTCTTGGTGGGTTTTTTTTTTTTTTACTTGATGACCTCTGATGCATCTTCTGATATCCAGCAGTCGAAAAACAGCACTCACCTCTTCCCCGTGATTTTTCAGGTGCTGTATAAGACCGCGTGGAGCGAGAGCATCGGCCGAGACTGCTCCGCTTTCTGTGCTAAGAAGTGAGTGTGGACGTTTGAACGTGCCATGTATGAACCTTTTACACAATGTTTTATTACTGACTCTCACATATACGTCTCTGCTTCCCCCAGGTACTCCGACCACCTTCACCGTTTCCATGAGAACGACCAAAACCTTTAAGCTGTGCCACAGTAAAATCCTAACAACTGCGTGATGAGACCAGGCTGGTTTACCATTCACCAGCATGCATGTCCTGCATAGAAGTTCACCTGTTTATCCTCCTCTGTTGTTCTTGCAGTAGCTGGCGTCTCCACTAGGAGGCAGTGTAGGACTTTGAACTGTAAATCAAACAAGTTTTTCTTTCCATTTTGATCTTGAATAATTTGCAATTAATATATAAGCCTTGCAAACTGCGACATAAAGTTTCTTCTTATGCTAATACAATACTAAAAGGCAATCATTATTAGTTCTATATAAATGTTTCTTTAGATTTAATGAAGGTAAAATTGTGTTGTGTACCAAAGGGACCACAGTAATTGGGTCTAATTATTAGGGGTTTTTTTTGTCCTGAGTTTAACTGGAATTTAGATAAATCAGGTGATTTAATGAATAAAAAAACATAGTTATATAGGATTAAAGGCGATGTGGTTAACATGATAATTTATGTTTGGTTAGAGGGTGTACTGTGAAAGCACAGGCTTTTCCTGTGAGGGTTATTGAAGATGTATTTAACAGGTTACGGTGGTGGAACAATTCATACAGTAGTTATAAGTTTTTGGAGGGTTTTTTTGTCATTCGATTGAAGATTTTTCCGACTTGAGATTGACCTGATAAGATTGATAGGTGATTGGTGAGTACAGGTTTAATGATGATTAGTGAGGTTGGTGCTGAAATCACCTGTTTCTTGCTGTTAGGCGGCAGTAATGGTTATTGAGTCTCTGTGATCCTAATATTCAACAGTACTGTGCATGTTTACCTGTTTACTTCTCGCTTCGCCAGCTAACATTGCAGATATATTCCAAATAAAGACTATGCAGTAAGTTGTCTCAGTGTTTTCATTTTATATCTTCATTATATGTTGTCAATCATGAAAATAGGAATTGAAAAAATAGGCATAAACCCAACAGAAGAAGCAACTGTCTGCAAAGGAAGTCATTTGTCAGAGCGGAGGGTTTTCATTTCTTCTTAAATCAAGAGCTGGGTTAATACTGGACTAACTACATGCTGAGTTGATTTAACCCAGTATAATGGGCTTAAAAACTACAAAATTTTGGGTAAAAATAGCACATCTTACTGGTTGAATTAACCCAGTATGGGTTAGTGTGCACTGTCTTTTCTCTTTTGTTGTTGTGTATTCAAAGCTCAGGATGATGGTGGCAACAAATTAATCTCTTCATACATACTGTTTCTGATACACAGGTGCAGCTGAAATAAATATAAAATGTTTGTTAAGTTTCTTATTCATACACACATTGCAGAGAGAACAATGCATGTTTATGTACACTACGGTGATGGATAACTGATGTAAGTGTTCATCAGGCTGATGTCAACAAACTATCACTGTCTGGTCGTCTCTGTAAGTAGTTCTCTGTGAAGAGTCGGGGGAGACATTGAAGTTAGTTCTGTTCCACCTGTCAAAGGTCAGCTGTGATTTTTTTTTTCAGTCAAGTATATGGCCTGTTCCCACCCTGGTGTCCGGTCCACATCAAACTGTGCTGGATGTGCAGTTACTGCAGTGAAGACCTGGATCAGCGGCTCCTCGGACCTTTCTGATGATTGTGTCAATGTTGTTTTCTCCCCTCTGTCATAATAACATCGTGAAAGTCACTGAAGGGGAGTTTCAACATAAAACATACACTAGATGACATCATCGTGATGAAATCTGGCTCCATAATTGATTTTTGCTTCAGTTTCAAACTCGCCAAACCATCAAATACTGATACAGTGCGGTTTTTTGATCTTGTTTAATTCTTACATGTTCATAACTCACTTTTAAAGATTTGTCATTGGTAGGAATGAATGGGCTGCAACAGGCTGTGTAAATCATGTTTGCTTTATCCTGTCAACATTATGCCAGAGAGATATTACAGTGACCTCTGCATTTGTACAAGAGTCCATGATGGGGGAAGAGTCTAATGCAGGCTGATGCTGAGCACCCATGAGTCTGTTTAACAGCTGAGCTGAGAGGACGGGACGGACTAATGTCTGAACACACACAGAGATCAATGTGCTGAGCAGTGATTCAGGTCTCAGCAGTCCCACTGAAGGCTGCTGCATCTTAGTATGACTGAATCAGACTGCATTATTCATGAGAGGCCTCCTCTTAAAGAGCACCACGGTTCACAGTCATTAAAGACTAACGAGACGGCAGATTACTGTGGGCTCAAAGTAAAAGACGACATCGGTGGGATTGCACTTCTACATTGGATTTACTTTTCAGATCCAGCAGCTACATCCATCCTTTATAAACGATCATGATGTGGAAGTGAGATACTCTCAAAATGCTGTTTCAGGTGGACTTTGATATTTACACAAAACCTTAATGTTTAATAAAGGATATTTACACACGTTAAAAACAACAAAACTGCAGCAATGAGCTATCACAGAGATTTAGCAGGCATTAAAAAGTGTACAACTGTCTTCATTTGTTAAACAAGTGGAGACTAAAACAGGTCTAAAATGACAAATGCTGAAAATGTTTCTCACTGTTAATGTGATATTTCATCCAAATTATAAACACACACACACCTAAAAACCTGAAAATCCCAGAAAGTGCAGATATTATGGATATACTAACTACTGAACAGTGTTAGTTTCATTAGCATTAATTTCTCAATGTGTTGAACTGTTAAAATATCAAACTGAGCTCACGTCTCATGAAAGGAAATGTGAATAATTCTTATTGATCTTTAATGAAACAAACATTTTTAAAAAAACATCGTGAGAACATGACACTTTCTGAGTTTCCTGAATTTGTTTTTCTACAAAATATTTAATGACGAATACATTTGATGATTAATTCTCTGATGATTAATCAGCAGAGTGATACAAAGCAGCATGTTGATAAAGTTCTGCCAGATTGAATAGTTTTGAGGAACAAATCAATGAATAATGATAGTAAAGTTGAGAAGCAGACCCATGCATCAACCAACCTGTGTCTCCTCCCTCACCTCTTTACATGCATTAAATCACCTTTCACATCATTAATCAACTTTTGTTATATTCATATATTAGTCTGATTCATTGTCATCTTTTACTGATCACCTCAGACGTCTCTACCTGCATGTATTAGTAGAGGAAGGACAGATATCAGAATGGGATGCGGCCCTGCTGCTCTACATTTGTCACCAAACCACAAACTAAAAAAATGTATTCAGATTAAAAAAAATAAAAATACAGGTCGCTGAACAGACACACACTTCCTCCTCCTCCTGTTCCTCCTCCTCCTCCTCC
>OOFC01001294.1:61010-73451 GCA_900323345.1 Pseudochromis fuscus | reverse complement strand
AGCCCGGGAGGGAGCTCTACCTCACCCGGCTCCATGTCACGCCACCAGAGCATCTCACCGCTGCGCTCCTCGCTGTCGCCTCCTAAAGGTAAGAGTGAAAACTTCAGATTTATTTCTCATCTTCTCATCTTTTAATTTGATGAGCACGTCTGTTTGACCATCTGTCTGTTAGCAACATTATGGAAAAACTATGTGTTTTTGGGGGAGATCAGGCTTTACAGTTACACAAGGAACCAATTATTACATTTTGGGCAAGATTATAGGATGGGATCCTGTCTGAAAATCCATACAAATCTTTTATAATGGGCTAATGTTTGAATAAGATAGTATTGCTATTAGTGGTATCTGAGTCTTACAGTAATTATCTATGCCCTGAGGTTCACAGGATAATCAAGATGTTTCACTGATTATAATTAAACAGGTCAGGAACCGACAGTAGCTGAAAACATGCGCAAATACTAGAATATACATACATACATACATACATACATACATACATACATTATTGGCTTCAGACAACTCTATGCAAAATCATCAAATATGTCATTTAATCTCAGGTGTCCAAATTCTTTGCATACAGTTTATACAAATACATCCAAGAGTGTGCTTACATTCACAACAAATGAAGTGAGGCTAGAAAAGAAGCATGATAGAGGTACAGTTACAATAACATTATGGTACCCAACACAAAAATATTAACCAATATATGATTTTAACTGACCACTATTTTGCAGCTCTGTATTTAACCAGATTCTTCAAACTACGACAGGCCTGTGTTGGTCTGTGGTTGATTTTGCATCTTGTGACCTTTCCTCCACCTCTGCAAATCCACCTCTCCAGATGTTTACTGTACAATAATGGCAACTCTTTACATTTCATTTTTCCAGAATTTCGAGTCAGCACTCCTGACAATACCTTAGGCTCGGGGCCTGTATCTCCTGAGAGAGGGGATACACCGCTGCCTCTTCCTCAGCCAGAGCTGGACTCAGAGACCCTGCGAAGTGGTCTCAGAGACTTCCTCCAGGAGCTGCGTGACGCACAGAGAGAGAGGGTAATTCATACAGTTCATACAGTAAATATTCACGGTAATTCGAGGATAATCTTTTTGTTTAGATGGTTCAAGTCTTTGTTTATTGCTGATTTTGTAGGATGACGTCCGATGCCAGCTGGGGGCCCTGCAACGGGAGCTGGAGGAGCTGAAGGGGGACCGAGACTCTGCTCAGAGTCGTCTCACTCAGCTGCAAAACACCTTGCAGGAATACCAAGAAGGTCATACACTTACATACATATGAGAGGAGTGTGAAGAGGGATTCATCTTCAAACTGAAAATAACTGAAGGCCATGTTGTTTTGATGTGTGATTGTAGGAAAGCGTGGAGTGGACGAGCGTCTGACCACCACTCAGATCCTGCTGCAGCAGCAGGAGGAGGTGGTGAGGAGAGGAGACCGAGAGAGGAGAGCGCTCACAGACAGAGTGAAGGATTTAGAGCGAGCGCTGCAGGCCTCTGAGACGGATAAAAAACACACGCAGGTACACACACACGCAGGCACACATTTGTGTACTTGCGTGTATTAATATGAACTCTGTGTATTTGTATTGTTCCTCGCACAGCAGTGACCGCTGATCCGCTGCGATCTCCATATGGCTGCACTCAACAGCAGAGCGATATTTAGAAGCACAGACTGTCAGGGAATGTAATAACAACAGATGCCACGCACACACAGTGTTACACCTCTTGTGGTGTCTTGTGTCAGCTCTCCATATGTCTGTTATTAATGCCAGCACCTTTCACAATGATTCACCTTCTGGACAACAGCAGGAGCAGAGACGCACAGTGAATGTGAGGCGGCTGCTGGGAGAAGCAACACAAAGCTCAGCGAGACAAAAGATCGTGTGTGTGTGTGCGCATGTGTGTGAAGTTTCTACTTGTTAATTGGCACATTTTAGAACAAAAGTCTTTTAAAAGGAGGATTTATGAGTCGTTGGAGCTTGTATGTAGCTGTGGATCATCAGTGTTTTGACTTTTTTCTGTAGAACTCTCGTCTCCATTACATAAACAGACTGTTCTACTTTCTACATGTGCACATTAAACATGACCTGTCCTCCCTCCACTTCTGCAGGATCAGTTAAATAAGCAGCGCGCAGCTGAGATGCGTCTGGAGGCGGAGAGGAGGCGCCTGCGGGAGGCGCTGGAGGCAGCTGAAGCTCGGGCCACCAGGGTGGAGCTGGGGAGGCGCAGCCTGGAGGGCGAGCTGCAGAGACTCAAACTGAGTCTGGGAGACAGGGAGGCTGAGAGTCAGTCCTCCCAGGAGCGCCATGACTCCCTCCTCAAACAGGTACAGAAGATAGATACAGAGTCATTTATTCATAACTCTTAATCATTTGAGGATCTTGGGCTGAATGCAACAGCTTTATTTTAGGTCTGTGCCTCAGTGTTTGCCAGGTAAAAAGCATTTACATTTTTTCCCAAATAATGTTTTAAAACTACATAATGTAGTACCAGTGTGATTCCTTATTGACATTGTTCAGTGGATGAATGAATTATTTGGTAGTCTTATGTAGTGAGTGCACAGGAGGTCAGCTGAATATGAAATTATTTTTTGTAATAAAAAAGGAAAATGTTTGGGCACAATAAGAAATATACAAAGAATTTCCTTTTAATTGTTTTTAATCAGTTCTTTTAATTCTTAAACTTGGAGTAAGGGAGTTTTTCATAGAAACAAAGTCACTGAGGACAGCTGTAGAGAGATCTGATAAATTCATTACACAGAAAACAACACATCTATCACTCTGTTTGGTTGATCATTTTTCTTCCTGATTCAAACATTAAGTGGTTTCCTCACACGGCAGGTGGCAGAGGGAGAGGCCCGGGTGTCTCTGCTGCAGAGAGAGGTGGACAGGTTGAGCCAGGCTCTGCTAAAAGCTCAGGATGGTGAGTCTGTGTTCAGAGACAAGAACATGTCTCTGAACCAGACCCTGCAGGAGGCAGCAGCTGCTCACAGCGGCACACAGAGTCGTCTGGCTGCTCTGCAGAAGACGCTGACTTTGTCTGAACAGGATAAAAGGCTTCTACAGGTGAGTGAGACATGGAGGAAAAAAGCCTCAAACAGTGTGGATGAAAAGTTCAATGTTGTAATGTGATGATTATTCTGTGCCGTTAAGGAACGAATGGACGAGGCCCGGGCAGCGTTAGCTGAATCAAAGAGAAACATGGCCACCCTCACTGAGCGCGTGCAGACTCTGCAGAGTGAGCTGAACCAGAGCGAGCTGCGGCGAGAAGAAGTGGAGGCCGAGCTCAACAACGCTCAGGAGGTTAGAGAAGTGGATAAATACAGCACAGCTGGAGGACTGCTGATCTGTATCTGTACCTGTGCTGTGACCTCAGCTGGACAGAGAAGAGAGAGCAGTAGATTCAGACCAATAAAATAGTTGTTTCCATTATGAAACTCTGTAGAGGTTTGCAAACCGTGGTGCCTGTGTTTTGATTTTTGTCCTCTCCTGTCAGGCTCTGCGTCAGCGCTTAGCCAGTCTCATGGAGGCTCAGCGGAGCGCCCAGTCAGCTCAGACGGAGCGGGCCGCTGTCGAGGAGCGACTGCGAGGGCTGCAGAGAGCAGTGGCCATGCTGGAGACGGAGAAAAAAGATGCTGAGAGACAGGCTGTGAGACTGGAGAAAGACAAGAATGCACTGAGGAGCACACTGGACAAGGTCAGCACTGGATTCAGTGAATGTGAACTATCTTTACAATAAGACATTTGAACAGTTTACTGCTTCAGTTTGAATTGGTCCTTTTTTATACGGTGCTACCATTACTTTAGTCAAATGATGGATACAGGAACTATCAGGAAAAAAGCTGTTAGATTTCTTGGGTCCATATTGCGCGTTAGAGTCCACAATAATGGCAACAGCTCCAGTCGATCATACCTGAAGCCATTTTTGGTTACGTTTTATAAATTTTTTGCCAAATAATTTTGAATAGGCTGCTATAGCTTCTTGTTTGTTATTGGAAAATTACACCTGTATTCAACTGCAGTCTTAAAATAAACCATAAAACATAAAATACTCAAAACTTCAAATAATCTCCCTCTGAACATCGTTAATCCAAAAAAAAAAAAAACATCTACAATATACAGTACATAGCAACATTTAGCTCTCACTGAATACTCTTCCTCCAAGGCAGCTTACAATTGAACAAATATGCAAAATGTTTATTAATATAAAAGAATCATTGATGAGTATTTATTTGGTGTAAAGTGGAAATGGTTTTCATGTGTGACTTGTTTTGCAACACATCTCATGTTCTATTGTGGTTACATTTGCAAAAAATGAATCTTTTATTAGGTTGAACGCCAGAAGCTGAAGTCTGAGGAGGGCAGCATGCGGCTGACTGCAGAGAAGAGCCGTCTGGATCGCTCTCTGAACACAGCCGAGCAGGAGCTGCAAGAAGCACAGCAGCAGATACTGATGCTGCAGGTGGGGATCTGCTTCTTATCTGCACTACGCTCACAGATTCAGATCATACTGACCTGCAGTGCAGTGTGATGTGCAAAAAAAAAAAAAAACACCCTCAGAAGTTGCATCAAACTGCTGCTGCTGTGTCCTTAAGGCACGACTTGTCACAGTTTGTTTTCTTAGCTGTTGCTTCACACGTCTGCTGGAGGTGAGAGGTTGGTTTTCTGTGGTCGCTCTCTCTGGTCAAACATGTTTTACAGCAGTAAGACAAATCAATACTTTGGGCTCATGTAGCTTTGTGGTGTAGAAATCCTGCAGCCTCTCTCTCTATTATTAGCAACACTCACGGCCTCCTGTTAAAAGACTGCAAGAGACTCTGTGTCTCCACTGAAGTGAGTGAAGAGACATTTTGTTTACAGCTAAAGTGGTTTCATAAGACAAACTTCACATCTTCTCTGAATGTAAAATTAGGATTTAGATTCATTTGCAAAGTTTAAGACTGTTGGGTGACTCTGAGGTGAGTAAAGTCTAAGAACAATGTGTTTTCTGTTGGAGATTAAAAGTTTGTTTTTCTTCAACTCTGCACATGTACCATCAAATAAAAAACACCATGAACCAAAAGGTTAGCCAAAAGCAGTTCGTTTGGAAATGCTTCATTTTTGTGTCTTGATATTAAGGAAAACTAATGTTTAAAAATGTACCACAGACATGCTATAAACAAGCAAATAAATAAAACTATAGTGGCTTTTAGAGGAATTCTGACACAGTCATTAAAGTTGTTTATTTCAAGCTGGTTTTATATCTTAGCTTGTTCTTCATTTCTCCTTATTTAGTCAAACTTTTCCCAGGCTGCAGAAATAAATGAGCACAGTAATCCCCAAACCCCTCAAACATTTCTTGGGTAGCCAATAAGAGTTGGCAAAAAAGCTGCAAAATAATTGTGCAACTCTACAGAAAATTGTGGTAATTATCTTGAAATTTATTCTGCATCTTTCTTCATTACTGAAGTATGTTGTTTGTTTTAAAAGGAAACAGTCTGTGGTGTGAAAAATGAAATGCAGAAAGTGAGTAGAAGGAGGTGGAGAAGGTGTAGTTTGTGTCATTTCTCTGACTGAGCCGTCAACCATTTGTCTTTATCCAAACTCGTAAAGATCCCAAGTGTTAATTTTACTAGAAAAACATTAAGTTTATGGTGTTTATTTGTTCATCTGTAACTACTTTAACTAAAGACCTGATTAAAGGGTTGGAGGTGTAGTAGTTTTCTATTCCTTTAGTTTTTAGTTTAATTTTTGTTTGGCATCTTGTTGCATGAGGATGACCACTTTTTCCCACATGCCGTAGCTTTTCTGCTGCTATGGAAGAACCCATGTTACAGTTGCAGTACTTCAGTGTACTTGTTAGGTGTTTTTTTTTTCATCTGCAGTATAAAAAGCTGAACCAACCTCTCTGACATGTAGGTTTCCCTTGTATGTTCAGCTTCCTGTCTTTGTCCTTTCGTTAACATTTGGTTCTCTGCCTCCTGTGTGTGGTGAGCAGACTCAGCTGGCGGAGATGGAGCAGTCTCACAGTCTGTCCGAGGGTTTGGTGAGACAGCGTGACGAGGCCCAGCGGGAGGCGGAGAAACTGAAGACCAGCTTCAGGGACATCGAGCGAACGCTGGGCACCAGAGAGCGAGCGCACCGACACCGAGTCAAAGGCCTGGAGGAGCAGGTGTGTTGCCGTAAACAAAGAGGTTCAGATTATTATTTATTAATTTATTTTTAACAATATATCCACTACACATGAGAAGTCTTTTTATGGAGTGATTGAACTTTTCTGAAATTTCACAAGACAATTTTGTTTTTGCTTTTTGGAAAGCAGCAGTTGCAGCAGTAGTGCTCAGCAGGAGTCTAATGGTAGATTAACATGGTGTTTCTATTCTATGTAATATTATAATACTCTCTAATATACACAACATTAACATAAACTCAAAACTCAGCCTGAAGTGTCAGACCTACAATCCATCCAAAGTGTTTTTTCTTGTTGTACTAACAGGAATATTAATCATTGTACTGTCTGTATTTATTCATCAGAGCTCTAGGACCATAGTTTTAAATGTGTATTTAAGCAAATTATCCATTTGTACATCATGAATCTTGCAAACACAACTCCTCATTTGATGTAAAAATGGCATCATACTACTCTCTACAGCAGCTTGATGAACCCTAGTTCTCTACTAGTGATTAGAAGTGTAAAATGTAGACTTGTTTCCCTCTGTGGTTTCTGCAGGTGTCCACTCTGAAGGAGCAGCTGCAGCAGGAGATAAAACGGCGGCAGCCTTCCCTCCCATCATCCTTAGTGTCGGCAGGGAACTGAGAGGCAGCTTAAAAACCAGAAGCACCAGCAGACCACGCTCTAATGCAGGGAAACTCCACTAATCATCACCTAGCAATCCTAACCCATCAGACATGTGTTCCTACTCTACTGATGTTTTGATTTGTGACACAGAAATGAAGACTTTTGTCATTTTGAAGATGTTTTGTTGATATTGTGAACACTTCACTGCAGCACAGACGACAGGCGAGAGCACACAGCGATGTGATCTAACAGCTGTGCTGAAAACACCAGCAGCCCGCTGATTCCTGGCAACCAGCTGTA
Source organism: Pseudochromis fuscus (assembly GCA_900323345.1). Classification (NCBI taxonomy): domain Eukaryota; kingdom Metazoa; phylum Chordata; class Actinopteri; family Pseudochromidae; genus Pseudochromis; species Pseudochromis fuscus. The sequence goes on along the minus strand of OOFC01001294.1, from coordinate 66,364 downwards.
CTTGATCCATGCTCAACATCTTCCCAAACTTCCTGCTCTTATTCAAGGAAGAAACCCAAATCACCACAAGACTCAGCTCCAGACCGAGTCTGGATGTGGTGCAGCAGTGAAACTCTGCCAGTTGTGCAGTTTGGCTTCAATTCCTCCACATTCACATTAACAGTTGAGGACAGAAACAGAAGGAAGGAAGGTCTTCACTGTGTGTGTGTGTGCGCCAGGAAACAAACACACTAAGATTAATGAAGGAACTACACTGTATATCCTCAGAAACACACACACAGTTTATTGATGTGATATAGACACTATTTAACCAGTCATGTGCTGCAGTGTGATGGTGAACTTACAGTATGTGTTTTTTCTGAGTTATTATTAGTTTTACTAGGTGTATATACTTTGTACATCAGTATTGATACTGACAGACTGATGATTAATACCAGCAGTATCACTTGTATGAACAGGACACATGGAAGCCACATGTTTGCAGAGGAATAAACTGTGTGCACCATAACATATCACGTCTGTTCATGAAGATCTTTCAGCACTGAACTGCAGCCTGAGTTTGTTACAGCGATGAATCATGTTTGACTCAATCACACACTGAACAGCTGTAGTAAAAAAATGTTTATTTTTTTCTCAGTCTTTATAGTGACAGTTTTACAAAGCAGTAGTACAGAGGCCGTTTGTGAGATGCCTTTTCAAAGCACTAGTTGCCACTGCTCGGTTGCTAAGCACAGATCCAGGTGGCAGTAGTACAAAAACTGAGGTCACTCAACACCTGTTTCTTCACATATCTCATGATCTTCAACGATGAGACAGTCGATGGCTGGATTTTGATTAGTTTAGTCTGACGTCAGTGCACAGTGGCCAACATCAATGAGTTGATCATCGTGACAATGACTGCTTTTCAACACAAGTACAGTAACACATTAACAAACACAAAGCATGAGATTAATACGGTACAATATGCAAAAAATAGAAAAAGATGTTTCGCAGTTTTATGTGCACCTTGAATAGTTTTTATAGCACCAGTGATTTATACAATCATCAGTTCTTTGGAGTATATTTATCCATAGACATACATTTGGAAAACAGAACAAGAAATATTCAAATGCAGAAGTGCTTTTTCGCACGGGAGTAATGAGTTGTACAGAAGAGTCAGGAGGCACAGTGGGGAGAAACGAGGAGGGTGAAGTCAGAGGATGTGGATGAAGAGGTTGGACAGCGGCAGTATCTGGGCAGACAGGGTCCCTGATCATCAGCAGCCACCACAGCTCTTCCCGCAGCTTCCTCCTAGTGATGAGCACTGGCCGCTCAGCGCTGCCACGCCACAGCGAGAGAACTGATCACGACACAGGTCCGCTAATCACACACACACAGAAGTCAGTTAAAATAACAAGGCTCATTATATAAACACAAACACAGAGTAGACTGAGCCCACCTCTGAGCAGCTCCTCGTGTGCGCACACGGTCCTCACGCAAACCTCCTTGTTGATGACGTACACCCGTCGCAAACTGAATGGAAACACATGTAGAGCTCACAAATGAGGCAGAAACACTGAAGCGCTCAGTGATGTTAAAGGGCCAGTTCACCAAAAACACAGCAGGCATCTTCAGACTAGAACCTGAAAGACTAATCTGCTGCCATTAGTTTTTGTTGTGTCAAAGACCTGATCAATACCTATTATCTGTACAACCAATGCGCTTATTCCTCATTTGAAACCAATAAATAACCCATCAATGAGCCACACTGCTGCACTGAGTGGTATTTCTTCATTACTGTTGTAATAATAATAATAATAATCAATTTTATTTGTAATGCACTCTCAATCACTCTCAAGCAATCTCAAAGTGCTACAGAGCAGAAAAAGAAAAATAATGCAATACATGTAAGAGTTAATTTAAGACACTTAAAAGATTAAATTTAAGATTACATTGTTGTGATTTATGTTGAGCCATATACACAGTTAAACCAAAGCACCAGCTAAAAACTAGCCCCCCACAAATGCTCTGTTTACTCCTGTTTGAGCAACATCTGTAAAAAAAAAACCTTCACTGTCCAACAACAATCCACTCTGGTTCCAGTATAATGTTTACTTGAATATATTCTGCACTCACCATCAGTATTTACTGTAAAATCAACCAAAGCTTGTGCAGAGTCCATGAGGATAACACACTGTGCTTTCTCTCTTACAATTGGATTATGTGACTCAAGCTGTTTGGAAAGATTTAATAGACAATGTGTGCTTCCTTGGAGCAGTAATAGTAGTTTGGAGATTAAATACAGCCACATGAAGTCACTCATCAGGTCTGTTTGGTCTACAAACTTCACAGGGTTTTTGACTGATGAGAAGGCAACACAGATAAAGAGTGAGTTTTCATTTTGTGGATCAGTGGGTTTGTGTACCTGTAGAAGCACAGGCTGTTGAGGCACTGCTTGCATGGCTTGTGGACTGAGTAGAGTCTGGTGCAGGGATACTGCTCCTCTCTGCAATCTGGGAATCAATCAAACAGCAAAATCATTTACACTCGCTTCATGTAAACAACTGATCATCTGTCCTCGTCTCTACAGCTCGCTTACCGAGAGGCCCGGGCTCTGTGGGCTCCGTCTCCAAATTGGAGCCTGATATCAAAATGGGAAACAGATTCACAAATGAGACAAACTTCTTTCAAATTGAACTTTAATGGTGACACCGTTGGGAATAAATCTGAGACTTTGATGGGAGGGGAGTTCAGGGGACGTACCTGGTTTCTCTGGACGGACCACTGGATCCAGCTGAACCTGCTGCTGGTAGGTTCCAGCATTTTCAGACTCTGAACAAGACAAGAGGGATCATTTGCCGTGTAACATTCAACATGACATTACAAAAGCATCAAGAACCCTGTAAATGCTTTACCTGGAAAATAATCCGGCCCATAGTCCTCTGTGAAGACAAGCAGGAAGGAATAAACTGAGATGAGATCAGCAGTTACAGAAAGCTCTGAAGCATATAAAATGAACCACCTGCACACCGGTATGAAGTAAACAAGCCGCTTTTAATGTTGTAATCCATGACTTCATATGCAAGATGTTTACAAATAATACCATGCAGAGTAGTCAAAGTGTTATTTACACTGTGATACAGTTGCTATGCGGGTGGTAAACAACAATTGGAGGAGGAGAGAGAACTCCTCGGGGCTAGGTGACACATCAAAAGGACGAGGAGGAATCGGGAACAGATGTGCGGAGCTCTGATATAAACCGATGCTAAACTGGAACAATGCACACCAATATTCTCTTAATGAACTCACCCAGAAAAGGAAACGGTTCCTGGTACTGGGCCTGAGCGAGCAGCAGAACTGTTGATGTTTCAGACAAATAAAGTAATCACAAAGACGAGGTGATGAGAGACACACGGGGCTGGAGATTCAGTAATTACAAGAAGTCTGAATGCACTACAAAACATGTACTTTAGATTTTCACATCTCAGTTTTTGAAGTTTTAAACACTGGTAGATAATCTACATCAGTTTGAGTTGATGACGAAGTCTTGGTTGGTGTATTTATATTGACATATTTCTTACTGTTGGCAAGAATTTATTATCAAAGTTTGAAAAGTTTTTGAAGGTTTTTTTTAGTAATTTTTTGGGTTGTACTTTTCTTTGTGGAAAAAAGTAAAAAATGATATCGGGCCATAAAATGAATGAACGAAGCTAACGTGATGTCACCAATTTTTTTGTGGACTGGAGATCACAATTTGAACGTTGTCATGGTGATTATTTGAAGCCAGAAGTGACCATACTTCTAACCCTTGAACTGGAGGACACGGTCCAGTGTGTATTAGACTCAAGTCCAGGCAACTACCCATGTAAACCAAATAAATCTTCCTCATTTTGAAACTTAATATCTATTTTTTTTCAGATGGACCAGCAGATCACTGATAATGACATCACAATGACTTGTTGGGAAAAATGTATTGATGCTGAGTATTTCATGATGGGAATTTTTTTTTTTTTTAATTGAAGTCAATCAGAGCCAGAGTTTTTTTTTTGAGCCAGCATCTAGTGGCCATTGGGAGTATTGCAGTTTTTTTACACTTCCACATTAGGGTCATTTCTTAGGCCCAGTTCCTTCGTCCATTTCTACACACAGTCAATGTTTTTGGCATTAACCAGGAGCAACATCCGATTAACATGTTAGAGAAGTTGTTGGGTTGGTTCCTTATGTCACCAGGCTGATAGCGAAAGGTCTTGATAAGATAACACATCATTATTTATTCCACAACTATTCAACAACTTGACTTTTTGTTACACAGGTTTCTAACTTTCTTGCAGACAGAAATTGAAACTATAATCATATGAAGTTTAGCTCAACACAAAGACCAGAAACAGCTTGTCATGCCGTTTTTCACACTCTGGCCTTTGTGTAAATTCAACAAACCAGATATAAGATCTAAATAAGTAAGATTTTGAGGTTTAGGTTGGCGTTTAGTGGCGCTGGAGTTTAACATCTGATGGAGGTATTTTATATTTTTACATGAAGGATGTAGCAGGCTACTGATCTAACTCTCAGCTTTGATCGCTGCATTTTATCAATGCAAGAAATCAGTGTATGAAACTGTTTTCAGAGGACTGTTTGAGCCTGCAGAGGAGAACAGTGCAGTTACCTGGCATGCAGATGAGCAGGAGGACTCTCATGGTCACTCTGGGAGGTAGACGGACTTTACCACTGCAGAGACGATGAGAGTATTAATCAAAACAAAAGCAGCATGAGGGGAATAAAGTGCTTAGTGCTGGATGTTCCTTTGGTTTCCTGAAATCTTGTCTCCTCTCTTTCCCCCCTGCCCTCCCTCACCTCTCCAACCCCCCACTGCTCTCCTCTCTCTCTGCCCTGCTTCACCCCTCATCCTCCTCCTCCTCCTCCTCCTCCCCCCTCCACTGGCCTCAAACAGCCATGGCAGGAAAAAGAGGGGGAGAAAACTCTGACAGCAAGAATGTGGCACGTCTGTCTTCCTAAGAACAATCTCTCTGTTTTCCTACTTTTCCTCAGAGCAGCAGACAGTCTCGAGGCTGCATTCCAGGAAAAGAAACAGAGGACCCCTCGACCCCACCCCTCTCTCCCCGAGTTTTCTTCATCACTCCCTCCCTCTCTTTCTCCGTCTCTCTCCACATCCTTCATTTCCCTTCTGTCGCCCTCGCTGGTCATTTCCTCAAACCCTTCCCCCTCCTCTCTCTTTCTTCTTCACCCCAACAGCAAAAAGAGTCTCCTAGCTCCAGTAAAATAAAATAAAACATGTGGACACTGACACTGTCCAGACATCACTGAGATATAAACCTGATTTTTTTTTTTTTTTTTTTTTTTTTTTTTTTGATGATGAA
>OOFC01001294.1:11045-60990 GCA_900323345.1 Pseudochromis fuscus | reverse complement strand
TTTTTTTTTTTTTTTTTTTTTTTTTTTTTTTTGAAGCAGTCAATGAAATCCAGCAGGTTACACTGTAACATACAGTAAATCACATTACTTTCTGTAACACTGACTAAACTACTTTTCCATTTTGTGGAAAGTATGAATGCTCCTCCTCCACCAGAAAGCACCATAGGCCACTTCACACCCGCAACGTTAACCAGTGATTTTGTGCCTTTTCTTTGTTGTCTGTGTGACTGCATGAAGATTTGTGAGGAAACACTGGACTCACAATAAGTGACTGAAACACGGTTTGCACAAGTTGCATGTGGATCAATAAATCAGTGTGTGTGTGTGTGTGTTATGCTGGTACACACACACACACACACACACATTATTCTTCTTGTGCATCACAGTGGCTATCGGAAACCATATGTTTTCACAGCACACATCTGGGAGCGATTAGCCCCCCTCTCCCCAGTGAGTCCTTCCCTTTCCCAGCTCCAGAGACCCCTTCTCCACCCCCCCACCTCACACACACACACACACACACACACACACAAACACAGAGTAAGAGTTTATCAGGGATGCACAGCTGTCATCCATATAACACCTTTTGTTTTCATGTAAAAGAAAAAAAATTAAATAATCTTTTCATGTGCCCTCATCGACCCCCACTCTCTACAACTGACTTCTCTCTCTCTCTCTCTCGTCTTGGTTAGTTTTCTCTCCAGTGCCATCACTGCAGGCTGTGCTGTGAAGTCCCTCCTCCTTGGTCTCTCCAGTGAAAACACAGGACCGCATGACAACTCTCTACAGCCATTAACATACATGCAAAAGTATCCCCATTTACACACATCCCCATTAGAGACTTTAACATCCCTGAAACCCTGATCAGACTGCATGCAGTGTTTGCACAATCACTTCATGTCTCCTGGTGGGTTTATTTCTCCATAGTTCTCAACATAAATACAATTAACTTAATTGAATCAACAAATCCATACAATGAAAATTAAATAAGAGTTAAACCAAGACACAAAAATGCAATAACACGACTTTTCTTTACAGAGATCTTACCTAACAACTTTGATTGAATTAGCTCCGACTCAGCAGCTCTCATGCGTCCTGTGAGTGCAGCAGGAGCTCGCAGCGCCACATTGTACCACCCCGCATCTGTAGTCTCCTCCCAGTCCAGTCCTCCAGCCCCCGGTCCCAGCACCGACCCTCTCCACAAACGGGTCACACATCACATACCACACATCTGCCGCAGAAAGCATATCGATGAGCTCACCAGTGATTGATAGCTGTTATCACCGCTGCATACGGTTGCTAGGAGACCTATGTGAATATTAACACATCAACATCTGCATTGTAAGTCTACCCAGATGTTCAAAAATAATAAAAACTTCACCTAAACAGACTTTTTATGTGAGCTTGACATATTTATTTATGTTAGCTCGTGTTACTAAAATAAAGTTGATACAACCACATTTCTTAAAGTTCATATACATCGTGTATGTGTTTCACATTCAAGATTAAGAGTAGAAAAAACTTTACTTTTTGTGTATTCATTGTAGTACTCAGTAAATCAGAATACTCTGAGTACAGTAATAACAATATCTGTGGTGTTATATTGAACACAAAACCCCAGTTGTCTGCCTTGTCACTACATATTTTTGAGTACGTACAATTTAATCCAGCAACATATAATTCTCTGCACCACAGCCATACAGTCTGTGACAACAACAATCTATTATGTGATTAAAACATGTTTTGTTTAACTAGAGGAACATACTGCAACACAATAAATTATTCAGAAAATAAATTAAACTCTTTAATTTTTGATGGCATTTTTTTGCTTTTGTCTTTTATGTACCAATCAAGAAACCCACGACTTGATTTAATTACTGGTTATATGTTTGGTTTTATGTCACCATACCAATGTTCATTATTAATATTATCATTATCATTGTTTTATCTCATCAGCACAAGCTCTGTTTATTTTTTCTCTCATGCAACTACACCTACAGAGCTATTTTTCCCAAATTTGAGCTAGCTATAGATAATAAACTTTATTTAATCAAGTAAGTAAACATCAAACATGATAAATACATGAGCAGATACGTTTAATGCAGTGTGCTTGATTTCATGAACATATATTAAACTCAAAACCTCTGCACAAATACAGTAACTGAGTGTGGATTGTGTGATTGTTAATCCTGGATAGATTAAAGCACATTGCTTTCTGTTCACCTACAACTGCAGATCATTGTATGGGAGATAAGCTGCACATTGCAATATAAATTATCATTTAAAACCTCTGTTAGGTTTACATAGGTGAACTGAACATCTGCAGCAGATTTAATTCGTGTTAGATGATCATTAAAGTCTGGATGGACTCTGTCTCCTATCAACACTGATCAGGTTTCAGTAAACCCTGTGAAGCTGCTGGTGGCTCAACTCATTTACAACCTTCTCTGCGCAACAGTGCCATCTAGAGGACACTAAGCTCTTACTGCACTAAGAAGACAGCCAGGGTGACATTATCAGCAAAAAAAAAAAAAAAAAAATAACCAGAGAAAATAACTGCAAGCATTTCAGCTATTTATTTTCCATCAAAACAAAGACTGTTGTTGGTATGTTGGAATATCTGAAGGAAGAGATACACTGTATGTCTGTGAACCAGCTGCTAACCTGGGAAGCAACAAGCTAAAAAATGGTTTACACACAAGAAAACGCCTTTTTTTTTTTTTACTGTAATATGCAGCATCATGTCTCCCAAGTGCACAAACACACACACTGTAGAGTTGGAGATAAAAACCTCTGTTATGGTACATGTAAGACTCAGACACACACACTCTCTCCTGCATTCATACTGTACATGTGCGTTTATGTAACACCAAGACCTCCAACCAAACACACACCTATTTCTAATAAGAGTACAAGGTGTGGCGGGGGACATGTCTGGTGTACTGGGCCCATCAGACCTCAAGAAGCATTTTTTTTTAATCAATATATAATTTAATCATGGAGGGACGAGTTGTACAGGAGGACAACAGAGGGTTCAGACAGCAGCTGCCTTCTTCTCTTTGTACGTGGCCATCATCTTCTTGATCTCAGCTATGGCTTTTCCTGGGTTCAGCCCCTGAGAGAAGGAGAGCAGAGCACAACACATCAGAACCAACTCCTATTATGATGCAATATACCTTGTTATTATTGTCATTTTATTTCTTGGTATTTCCCCTTGTAAATGTGCATCTTTGATGTTATATTCAAGCCGAGGAGGAAAATCTGCAACTGAGAAGACCCTGAGTTGTGCTGTGTATGTGTCTGAGAGCTGACAGCTTACCTTGGGACAGGTCTTGGTGCAGTTCATGATGGTGTGGCAGCGGTAGAGGGAGAAAGGATCCTGCAGCTTGGACAGACGCTCCTCTGTGAACTCGTCTCGTGAGTCAATCATCCAACGATACGCCTGAAACGCAAGGATATATACAGCCATTACTCGTGCATGGTTGAGAATAAAGCCATCCATCCTCCACCTTCATGAGCTCAAACACACACCTGCATGAGCACAGCAGGCCCGAGGTATTTGTCTCCATTCCACCAGTAACTCGGGCAGCTCGTACTGCAACAGGCGCACAGGATGCATTCATACAGCCCGTCCTGCACAGGAGAGCAGCAGAAAAGGATGTTTACTCTCATGTGACTCTGAGACCTGGACAGTTTGACTATTTGTGTTTTAACAGAGCAGAACAGTGTCACACCAGCTTCTGTCTGTCCTCCACAGTCTGATGGTACTGCTCCTTCCCTTCCTGCGACTCGTCCTTCTTCTTCAGGTAGGGTTCAATGGACTTGTACTGGGCGTAGAAGTTACTCATGTCCTGCAAACACAGTCCAACTATCAGCTAACACTTTTTAATGAACATTTTTTATTTAAATTAGTTTTTGATCCCAAATAACTTAATTTTACCACTGAGTCTAAATAATTGAACATGGTTTAAAAACATCCATAAATATATGAACAGAAAGGACTGAGCAGTTGGAGAATGTGGGAATCTGTGACATTTAAAATCTTTTATCCAGTTGGTTTGAATGTCTTGTTTTACCTGTTAAACAATTATGATTTAATGTAATGATTTTGTTCAACCATAAAATAAGCAGATGACTGAGGACGTAAACAGGTTGTTCCAAATGTTCATGGTGTAGTGGACTTTGTACTCACAGGCACCAGGTCCTTGACCACATACATATGTGGCAGTGGGTAAATCTTAGTGGGCTTGCTAATGTTGACGTCAATCTTGTTGAGACAGGCAAGTGTGTTTCCTCCATTGATGTTCATTGCACAGGATCCACAAATACCTAGTTGAAACAATGTAGTCATTGTTTTAGTTTAATTTCAAACAATCTACAGACTACATCACATTTTCTTACTGTAGTGCAGTGATATATCTTTGGTGGTTAAATAACTATCAGTCAGCACAAACAAAGAATCACTCAACTAGAAATTAATATACAGAGCAAACCTCCAAACCTTCTGAAAGTTGAATAAAATGATCAACTTATTTTTGAAGTGTTTTTAAATTTGCTTTACTAATATTCAAAACGAATAACTTATGCCACCGCCCCCAAGTTACTGACCTTCTCTGCAGGAGCGGCGGAAAGTCAGAGTGGAGTCCATCTCATTTTTGATCTTGATGAGGGCATCAAGAACCATTGGACCACAACTAGATGATGAAGAAGAACACAACCAGTGAGTGAGTGAATAATTTTGTGACTTGAATGTGTAAATGTAACATCGTTGTTAACTTGATCAGCTGAAACCATGACAGGTGTTACAACTGAGGAGCATGGTTGAATGTTGGACTGTTTTAGTTGCAGGGTCAAGTTGGCAGGAGTGAGTTGAGTCTCTCAAAGCTGACTAGAGAACAGGTGAAAGAAGATGACTGGAAATATGCCAGGCTGTCAGAGTCACCTGTGTTAAATCCACCTGAAGGTTGCACTCAGTTCATTAATACAGTCCTCTGTTTATACTTATCATGCTGCTTTCAATAATGACTTAAGAACCAGACCTCCTGCAGTGCCCACGAACATGCCCAGAACCAGATTATCACAGGTATTATTAAGCTCTAAAAATAACATCACGGTCAGCAGCATTCAGATTAAATTAATTGGATTGTTAAAACCTACAACAACAAAGCCAACATAAGTGAACCATTCTCTAATGAAAGTTAGTAATATCATACAATAGTCAGAATAAATGTTTGTTTCTTACTGGATGTCAGATAAACCAAAACGCAATTAAAGTCTAGAAAAGTTGGGAAAACTTTAATAAGCTCCAAAATGAATGATGGACGATGCACCCATCTCATCTATTAGTTTTGGACATGAGGACAAGATGTGTTTTGTCAGTATTGAATTAGCACACACGTTGACACACTATCTACAGCTTATATATGACACTTACTTGTTGAGGTCGATCTCGTAGGTCTGCATGCGTGGTTTGTCCCCTGGAGTGTCTGGATCCCATCTGTATATTTGGAACTTCTTTATTCTAGGTTGTGCAGCTGGAGCTGCTGCTGTCTGGGCGTACCGCACCGCCTGATCACAGGGACAGGAGAGGAAAAACATGACTACTTTGGCACGCTATATAAACTTAACTTATTAATTAAGACTGCATAAGAGTAAAATTACTACTTTATTACGTGTTGTGAATTTTTTATTCATGCCATTGTACAAACAGTTCTGTTCATGTTAACTTTTAAACATCTGCAACATCAGGCAATAGAAAGTACCTGATTAACACACAACACTACAAATCTAATCAAATATAGATACAGGATGCTTTATTGATCCGATGGTGAATTAGGTAATGTGTTATTTATTGTTACCAAAAATCACCCATGATAGTATGAAACCTTGCAGAGAGTAACGATGTAATCTCTTCTGGGTGTTTGATAGGTTATGGTAAATCAAATTCAGACTGGTGTATGATGCTATAGCTAGCTAATTCACTGCACAGTGTTTACAAGTGTTTACAACTCGTTTCCTGCCACGCTGGAAGTTTGACGTGGTTTTAAATAGTCAACATAAGCTAAACACACGTTAAACCGACACTGTAACACATTTAAATACGTATTAGTGATTCAGTCTAACTACAGTTAACAGAGAAGTCAAGCTAACAGCTAAAGTACTACGTAACATGTACTCCAGAGCATAGCCGGACCCCGGAGTCAGAAAGCAGGTTGTAACGTTTCTCTGAGCAGCCCCACTGAGCCGCCTGATGACAGCAGAGAGCCACACAGACTGAGAGTGTTTATTTATTCTAATGACTGTCAACGTACCACCAGTCCTGCCGGGGAGCGGGACGCCAAAACACCGCAGCGGCTCAAGGACGTGAGGCCAGCAACCGACATTTTGGAGTTTTCTCTCTTCTCTGACCTCCACCGCCCGCTATCCCAGCATCCACCGCGCCTGCGTCACAGCTCGCTTGGGAGCGCGTGTTTTGGTTACCAAGGTATGCCGATTGTAAAGCCACAAACACAAGAAGGGTGTAGATTTTTGTACTCATTATTTTTTTCGATGTTTGACATATTCTCTGCTGTTTTTGTTGTTGTTTTTGTTGTCATTGTGTTTTCAAAACGACAGCCTTCTACGCTTATGAAGGCATGTGCTTGAGTTAGTCTCGCCACTGCCGTTTGCCGGGGTTTACTTGTGCTGCTTCATAGGTTTGCAAAACGAACGTACCCAGCGCGCCTCTGTCAGTCGGAGCACGGCGTGTGAAATAGAACTCTCATAACACGGAGTCTTATTGCAGACAGAGGTGTATTAAGGTCATTTAATCCAGCGTTTTAACTCTGTTACAAAGAAAACGGCATTGAAGTCAAGTGACTGAAGGAACCAAAATGGTATTTCTGACGTTGTCGTGTTGGATAAGAAACCGTGGACCAGACAGATACTGGAAAGTTCAAGAACTTCTCAAGCATGCACGGGTAAGGCTGCGGCTATGTCCTGGAGTAACACAAGCTAGGCTGCCCCAAATTGTCAAAATTCAGCCTCTGATATCATCATGTTATGAAATGTGTGGTAGTTACCTGCAGTGTCGTTTGAGCTACTTGTACAGTGAGTCATTGTGACGCCATTTGTCCCGTTAAGGGATGACCCATGCTGTCTCACATTGCTAATGTAATATTAGCAGAGTAATGGTGATACGTTTGTCGTTGTTTGTTCCTCTAACAGCACTTCAGAGGCAGAAAGAACCGGTGCTACACATTGGCTGTGCGGGCTGTCAGGAGGGCCTTTGTCTACGCTACTAAAGGTCGGAAGCTGAAGAAACGCAACATGAGGAAGGTAAGTCCCCCAGTACATTACTGCACGTCATGAACATCAGACACATTACCAGGTACACACAGCAGAGAGTAGAATGTATCTGAACAGGTGAATTATATTGTGTAGCTCGATCTCTTTGTCTGAAACAGTGTTACTGATGCTCAGCCCTCTGGTCAGACCAATACAGTGTCATTTATTTAATCAAAAATAACCCATCCATGTGCTTTTTTTGAGTGATACATCTTTTTTTAAAGAAACAAGTAAACAAGTCAATCAGCCTCTACACTCCTCAGTTATTTCTAATGCAAGCATCGTGTCCATCCAAAGATATTACACATGGGTTGTTAAACAATTAAAGAGATGCTAAACAAAGCACATATCTCTCTCATAATAGAGTTCTCTCTTTAGTTTATTTTTGTGAAATGCTGCATACTTTAACCTCTTTGAGCTGAAAACAAATCTTTCTAATTACATAGAAAAGAAGAAGCAAAGATCAGACTTTGGTTGAGCAGCTCACCGACCTTGTCCACTCTAAAGCCATAACTTGTGGTCACAAATAGATGTTGTTTCATGGTGCTTAAAAAAGGTTTGGAGCCACTGCTTCACTGAGCTGTCCTGACAATAGACTTTTGTGAGGTATTCTGTCTACGCTTGTAAAATAGTCTTTATACTATTGTATAGTTCTCTACAAATAATATATACCTGTAAATCTGTGTTTGATTGAGTGTTATTTATCTTTTTGTCAGCTTTGGATCTCACGCATTGCAGCAGCATCACGTGAGCACGACTTGAAGTATCCTGCTCTAATGCACAACCTTACCAAGGTTTGTTGTGCTTGATATTACAACTCTTCACCAGTTACTATTTTGTTTATGCTGCTGGTTCACTCTGCCTTTCCCCCCCTGTTTGTCCATACAGAGCAGCGTTCAGCTTAACCGTCGTGTCATCAGCGACTTGGCCATTACAGAACCTCGGTCATTCCTCTCACTTGCAAAACTGGCCAAGGCTCGACAACAAGAAGGCTTCCGTGCAGCGCTGGGTGATGGCACAGAACCTCCCGGTGTCCTCTCCCGTGTTGTTTTGCTACAGTAAAGGACTTGCTGCAGTTATGGAAGTCCAGCATTTTTGGATTATAGATGTTTTCCTTGAACAACACCCAATACACAATCACCCACTTCTTTATAGTTGTTATTTCATAACTGAATCTATGTTTTGGATCCTTTGATTGGTACATCAGGGACCCATCTTGAGATCAGGAGCTGTCCATCATGAGTAATGGGAATCACTTGGTGAAAAAGTGATGACATGTGCAAGGACTGTAAGTGTCTGACCACAAAGTGTTAAGTTTTGTAAAATGCTGCTGGACCTGCATGTCTTGCTTGCATCACGTTTAAACAAATCATCATAAGGAATATTATGGTGTCTCATGTGAGTTAGCCATCTGCTGGTCTTTGATTTTAAAACAGGTTTTAAATGGTGCAATATCCCTGATGTAAACTGGTACAGTGTGTTTCTCAAGGACACTCCAGCAGGACACATGATCACTGTTGTAGTGCCTCTGAGGACAGTTACTGTGGTCACTTCATTATCCTGCAACCATACTGTGTTTGTGCATCTGTGAAAAGAGATCTGACCAATTTATGGGACTCTCCCTAATCTTAAGGTCCTTGTTAAATCACAAAGGTGTCATCTGAAGGCATTAAACAGCACAGCAAATGCGTGTCCACAGACTGACCCACTTACCTTCTGATTTCCTCCATTATCATGATAGAAGATGTGATTATTCATTTCTTATTCCTCCTGTGTTTTTCATATGCAGCTGTAAGTTATGATTTGATGCTGTTGCAAGGTTTTTTTGGAGAGTTTGAAAATGTTTCTCTGTGTAAATATATATTTTACCATTTCTTATGGTAAGGTTGTCCTCTAAATGTTCATTAAACATTTTGATATGTATTTTTTTTGTCTTGTCTTTATTGTTTGTTTTTTTTTAACGAAGACTTCTTGTTATTCTGTAGTGTTCATGTAGCCCATTCTTTTGAATATTCTTTTGCAAAGCTTTGAAATGCTAGTGAACACATGGCCACACTTACACTTAAATTCAATAAGTAGCATTTGATCAGTATAAACTCCCAGGTTTGAAATGCAAATAATTCTCCTGTTCACCATTTATTATCTGTTATTCTGCACAGATCAAACCCAGTGAATGCTCCTCTCCACAAACTGAGATATAAAGGACATATTACATCAGTGTGAATGACCTCTGTCTTACAAACCGAAAGCAGCCTGATGCAACCAAAAGAAAAATCATGCCCTTCTTGTGAATAGCACGTGTTTTGACCCTCGACGGCCGCCGTACTAATTTTGGGTGGAACTACATGAATGACCTCTGTTCAACTCTGCGGAGTGAACAGCCAATCAGAAGAAGACATACTTGTCACGAGCCAATCGTCGCCGCTGTTATTCACCAAACCCTGTAGTTTCTGGTACACATGCGCAGAAGGTTGCGGCGTGACACGCGTGTGGAGGAAGTGCAGTGACAGATCTGTAGTAGCTGCCCTCGCTCCTCACAGAACCGACTGAAACTGTGCTTTATTCTTTCTCAGTAACATGTCGTGGCTGTTCGGCCTGAACAAAGGGCAGCCGGAGCCTCCTCCCGGGTTACCGGCTCAGCCTCCACCGCCTCCTCCGCCCGCCGGAGGCTCCAGCGGCGGTGGAGATAAACCCAAGGACAAATGGAGCAACTTCGATCCCACCGGTCTGGAGAGGGCTGCTCAGGCGGCCAAGGAGCTCGACAAGTCCCGTAAGTATTTAGGGGTTTCAGCGTGGGTGACCGGAGAAGAGTGTATCCAGGTTAGTTCAACATCACTCCGCTGAGACCGTCATGATGCTCCAGCAGCATCTCCATCTGCTTCACCTCGGGTGCTGCTGCTGGAGCATCTTCATCTTACACAGTAAGGCCCAGACTGACAACCAGTACCTAGTCAAACACCAAAGATGTGACGTACGTGAGGGGACTGTTTTTTTTTTTTTTTAAAGATTAGAGCTGTGCTGCATCATCTTCATTCAAACTGGAAGAGGGTTCAAAGGTCACCCGAGTGCAGTCCTGCTTGCTACAACTAAACTCCACCTCCTCACACACATGGAAACCAATTCTTTCATGTTGACGATCTCAGTTTTGAACCGTGAATAAGTGGAGTCCAGAAATGTTAATAAGTACAGAGCTGGGGTTCTTACATAAAGTCACAGAGATCACCGAGCCACCAGGAGGCCTGAAAAACTCATTGAAGTAGTCCCGTCTTTCAGCTGTGTGTGTGACCTCTCACCTTTCTCCAGGACATGCCAAAGATGCTCTGGACTTGGCTCGGATGCAGGAGCAGACCACTCAGATGGAGCACCAGACTAAAATCAAGGTACAGCAGAGTGGTTGATCTGCAGTTGAACACTTAAGTTTTTTTTTTTCTTCTTGCAAGTGTCAGTTTTCATCAGTTGGATTGTAAGTTTGTTTCTTTAGTTGAGGACTAAAAGTTTTCAAGATTTTACAGCTGAGTAGATTTAAAATACAGAGGTTCTTTATTCATAGTTTCAAAATATGTCCCATATAAATAAAATGTTTAGTTTGTCCAACACTGCTATTTGAAAGTGTATTCCAGCTGCATGTGTTCATTGTTCTGTATGATCTTGAGGGTTTTCATGGTATCAGTCAAGGAGTTCTAGTAGCGTTTCCATGCGGGGTGGCATGTTAAGTTTTTCTTTGCGTGCAACCTTAACAGGAGTATGAAGCAGCAGTCGAGCAGCTCAAAGGTGACCAGATACGACTTCAGGGTGAGGAGAGGAGGAAGACTCTTAATGAGGAGACCAAGCAGCATCAAGCGGTGAGGAAAAATAGCTGTTTTACCTCTTTTGAGATATTAATCATTTAGATAGTGGAGTTATGTTGTTTTCTGTCCTGTTACAGAGAGCTCAGTACCAAGATAAGCTGGCCAGACAGCGCTATGAGGACCAACTAAGACAACAGGTGAGCTCTTGTTCTCCAAGCTCAGTACAAAATACTTTGAAATCAGACATGGTACCAAACTGATGTATGTTTTCTTTTTCCAACAGCAAGCGCTGAATGAGGATAACCTTCGTAAACAGGAGGAGTCTGTACAGAAGCAGGAGGCCATGAGGAAAGGTGTGCACCTCATTACTGTTACACTGTTGGTAGGAGATTTTACAGCTGATGTTGAGCATAGGTCTAAGTAGTAGTTGTGATGTGGTTTCTATAGCAACGATAGAGCATGAGATGGAGCTGAGGCACAAGAACGAACTCCTACGTATCGAGGCGGAGTCTAAAGCTCGAGCCCGTGTGGAGAGAGAAAATGCAGATATCATCCGAGAGCAAATCCGTCTGAAGGCTGCCGAGCACAGACAGACCGTCCTGGAGTCCATCAAGTAAGGAATCCCCCTCTCCAGTATTTATGATGATGTAGTGTAGTGATGGATATTTGTGTCCTGGATGATGATGATAAACCTAAAGTTGTTTTAAAAAGCCACCACCATTTAGCACAGAACTGGCCAGTTTTCTATGTTAAGTAATTGATTAATCAACAGTTACAGTAAACAAACATCTTCAGGGCGTGCTAACAGCTGCTACGTGTATTTGCTTTCAGGACTGCAGGCGCTGTGTTTGGAGAGGGATTCAGGGCCTTTGTGTCAGACTGGGACAAAGTTACAGCCACGGTGAGACTGTTGGTTTCTTATCCGGTCATAATCAGTTTAGTGAATGATTACACAAAGGATGTGGAGGAGCTGAATTTGTCACAGAGCAGACAGATGAATCCAGTGAGCTTGCTGAAATATTGTTAATTGATTGTAAAAGTCCCATTAAATGAAAGTATTTACAGATGCCATCACTTTGTACTGAATGAAGCCTATTTATAAAGGTTGTTCTATTCAGTGATGTCTGGACTATCACATCACTAACAAATTCAGCCTTATAAAAAATGACTCGAAACAGACACTAACAATTGTAGTTACTAGTGTCTTACTCAGTCAGGCTTTGGAATTTGCTTTTCGATGTGTTTGATAGCTATGTTACAGTTTCCTCTCATCACTAGGTGGCAGGACTGACCCTTTTAGCTGTGGGAGTTTATTCAGCCCGAAACGCAACAGCGGTGGCCGGACGTTACATCGAGGCCAGGCTCGGCAAGCCGTCTCTGGTGCGGGAGACGTCACGATTCACTGTAGGAGAGGCGATAAAGCATCCAGTCAAGGTAGCTAATAAGTATTTATTCTGTTATTGTTTTTATCTTTTGTGAGGTGTTGATTTTAATTTGCTATTTACACGATTTCTGTCCTTTTTTTTAAAACTCTTTAGACGGTCAAACGCCTGAAGAGTAAACCTCAGGATGCACTTGAGGGAGTTGTGCTCAGTGTAAGTAAATAATTGTGTTTATTTGGTACAAATACACATTTTTTAAAAAAGTTTTCTAATTAACAATACTATTTTTTTTTTTTTTTTTTTTTTTGTCTTGCAGCCTTCCTTGGAAGAGCGTGTACGTGATATTGCCATAGCAACAAGAAACACAAGGCAGAACAACGGGCTCTACAGGAACATCCTCATGTACGGCCCTCCAGGAACGGGCAAAACACTGTTTGCTAAGGTACACCTGAGGGCTGAATGATGTAAACATGAAGAAGAATGAAGGACGGATAATTTGTCTAACTGTGAACTGTGAACTTTGTTTTCGAGTAGAAGTTGGCAATGCATTCTGGGATGGATTACGCCATTATGACGGGTGGAGACGTAGCACCGATGGGCCGTGATGGTGTGACTGCCATGCACAAAGTTTTTGACTGGGCCAACACAAGTCGACGCGGGTATGATGCAAATAATGCATAACAATAATATTTTTAATACTAGACAAACACACTACTATTATAGGTCTGTATCATCTTAGATAATGTGCATCAACTGTACCGTCATGAAGACATTTTTTTAGTGGATCATGTTTGTCACATATTTGTCACAGACTGCTGCTTTTTGTTGATGAAGCTGATGCATTCCTCCGTAAGAGAGCCACTGTAAGTCTGCATGTTTCATTATTCACAAACCTTGGAAGGTTCCTAACTACAGTCAAAGACACTCACATCTATCATTACTTTATTCCTGTTTTTTGTAGGAGAAGATCAGTGAAGACCTCAGGGCCACACTCAATGCATTCTTGTACCGCACTGGAGAACAGAGCAACAAGTAATAAATCAGTTTTTCATATTTACCTTACCTGTGACACACCACCAATTTAACTACTTCTCAGTGTTTGATTTTAATTTAGCTTTTCTTTCCCACAGGTTTATGATGGTGTTAGCCAGTAACCAGCCGGAGCAGTTTGACTGGGCCATCAATGACCGTATAGATGAAATCGTGAACTTTGCTCTACCAGGTCCTGAGGAGAGGGAGAGGCTGGTGCGGTTGTACTTTGACAAATATGTGCTGGAGCCAGCCACCGGAGGAAGGCAGTGAGTACTATCCCAGCACTACAACCCAGGGCTGAACAGCTGTGCCAGTACAAGGATTAGATTCAGGGCCTTTTTTTAGATGCTAGGTATGTGAAGCTGAGCATTAATAACAAAGCGAGTGCCAAAAGTACGATCAAGTCAGAAAGAAACTGCATTCAGACTCGGAAAATGGATCATTTACTTTGCCCCCCTCTCATGTATTTGTTTCTGTTTTGTGTGTGTGGCGATGTGAAGGAGGATGAAGCTGGCACAGTTCGACTACGGTAAGAAGTGTTCTGAGATAGCGAAAAGGACCGAGGGCATGTCAGGAAGAGAGATCTCCAAGCTGGGTGTGGCCTGGCAGGTACGTTTTCTTTTTATATAACTGCAGAGTTCATATTAATTTCTAAAAATGTAACATCTCTTTCATTTAGAATGTAACAAGATTTTGGTTTGAAGTTAAAGTGTAGAAACCATGTCAATGTTTTTCCACTAGGCGGCAGCATATTCCTCTGAAGATGGCGTCCTGACGGAGGCTATGATTGATGCCCGGGTTGATGATGCTGTCAAGCAGCACCTTCAGAAGATGGACTGGCTGCACGGAGATGAGGAGGCTCAGGCGAAGAGCCTCACACCTCCACCAGCTGGGGTGGCAGGCAGCGGAGGAAAAATGGGTTTTACCCTGCCCCTTGGTGAAGCCCCTCAGGCTCAGGAGGTGATCGCTCCAGTCCTGGAGATGGATACGAAACAAGAAGGTGAAAGCGTACCACCTCCTTCAGACATCGACCAATCAGCAGAGGGCAAAAGTGCTGCTCCCGCTGGACGGGACTGTGAAGACACTGTTAAAGCAGAAGCAACGACGGCAGCAGCAGAGACTTTAGAGCAACCTGCTGCGCCCGCTGACAGTGAGGCCAAGGTGGAGAAAGCAGACAAGACCGGCTCCTCTCCACCTAAAGATGGAACTCCAGTTTGAGCTGCAGGTTTGCCCGCTGGGGCTGTCTGGATTAGAAACATTAGTGTCCTGCTTCTTTTACTAGTCTGTCAATTTGCCCGTTGGACTGTCTTTGTGACAGAAGATGAGTTCATAGCACTGAGGGTGATAACCAATTAACTTTTCAAAACACAAATGATGCCTCAGACTGTTTCAATTTAATATATAATGTATACAATGTAAAAGTGTACTTTACATGGAAACCAGATTATGTCTGTGATTACACTATATAAATGTTGTGCAAAGTGGAGTGTCTGTCTTGAAATTGTTAAAATGTTGATAAAATTGCTTCATGTTTTCATAAAAAGTAAAGCTCCTGCTGGTACTGACGAATCATAATTGTGTGGCACAGTTGCTATATGACAGTATTCACATGTTAAAGTTCTCTCAGAAATCAGTAGCACCTAACAGCCAATGGTCTAACTCTAGAACATCATAACAATTCTGATTCAAAGAGATTACGTCTACAAATGACATTGTCAAGCATTGTATATGATTTTGAAAGACAGGCGAGGACAAAGGGCTTAGGACCGGATGAGACAGCGATCCTGTCCTCCAGAAATCCTCTTGGGATTTCAATATTTCACAGTAATAGCTCAGTCCTACAAGCAGCTTCTACAAAGCAAAGCCAAGGTCATGAAGCTGTCCTTGGTTGGAACAGGCTACATGATGAAGCTCCTTGTCACACGTTATGGGATGCCTTCATCTGCAGGTTCACATGCATAAGCCATCAATCTTGTAGTCGTGACTAGGAAAGTGAAGGTTTTTTTTTAATGAAGATGGGGACCTTCTCAACTCTGCTTGATTAATAAAAAACATAAGTGAGGTGCAATTATCTATGAGACATAATACTCCTTTCATAAAAAAGAGATAAGGGCTGGAGGTCTGATGACCATTTTTGACCACCAGTTTTACTCTAATGTCTGGGGTGTCTTGGGAAGTACTACTTAATATGGGAAGTCAAAAACATTAAGTAATTTAGGCATACATTAGCAACTACTAGCATAACACCTGAATTATCTGAACAACTATCTGCTGTCAAGTTGCATGAAAGGTAAAAGGAACACTGGATTTTAAAAGAAAACGAATGACAAATGCATGGAGAATAAGATAAATCACTCATTCTGCAGCATCCGTTTTGAACAGATGATACAGTTCATTGTTAACAGTAAAAAAAATAATTATAATTGGTATTTTCTGAGAATCCAGACCCCGTGTTTATGATCTTGCAAGTTGGTGTGCAGCCTCAGAGCCACAGACGGGACTATTTCTACATCATGGATAAAGAAGAAAGACTATTGAGACTTAAACATTGCAACTCTAAATCCTTGAATAAGGAAGTGCAAATATCTTAAAAATGTACTTTTATTGTTGGGCCTTTTACATGCTCTAGTAATATTTTCATTAATACTATTGTTTTCCATCAGAACGCCAAAGAATTGATGTTTAGACAAAAAATAACACACACAGCCTCTTTAAATTTAATCCACATTTTGATCTTTTAGATGTTTAACACTTCCTTTAACACATGCCAGAGTCCTCACTGTATTTTGGATGTAGCTGCCTGAACAAGTCCATTGTGTTATTGAATTTGGGCATCCGTGGCCAGAAACAAATATCTATAGAAAAACAAAGACAAGGAAAGTGGGACGTTACATTTGTGTTGTGTGTGTGGTAGTGAGGAGCCTAAGATGAGATATCATCTTTAAAAAACACATATGTCATTAACATGAGTTGAGTTAACATTTAAGTAAGTTTGCATTCATAAATGAAACCCAACATTTCCTCGGTGATTCTTTGAGTGATGGTTAAGTACCGCCTGAAAATACAACAGTTTATCCCTGAATGGTCATAACTTGGCAAATTTACTACATATGTACTATGTTTTAAAGGTAACACTTAAAAAAATGCATTAATGTAAAGTTGGGGCAGGGTTCTACTCATGTTTGTGTGAAGACTCACCGCCAAGTTTGTTTGCCCTCCACAATTTGTGAACCTGTTTCCAAATAACATCGATCCACAGCAAAAACCAGCTGATGAGGAGACCCAAGAGCAGTCCAGCTATCACATCCATCTCTTGCTTGGTCATAAGGTTGCTTTCAAAGTAGCTTCCTCTGGTGTCCAGCACTGACAGGACTCCGTCAAATGGAACAACATGATAGGCATGGTGGCTGCAGTGACCGGTGGGAGGTTGATAAGCAGAAAAGTGAAGAGACAACAGTGTCAGGAAGGTTAAGGAAGAAAACAATCCCTAAGAAAACTGACAACATTTTATATTTGTTGAAGTTGGTATGTGCTGTAAAATGAGATACTGACACAAATGTGATGTACAATATTGTGAGCCAACAATAGTGATGAAAAATCTCTCAAGTAAAGTTAAAGGAATAAAAACCAATGGTGAAAATACAGTTTGAAGATAGATTATTTTCAAACTTTCCCATGAATCATTAGTTAATGTCATAAACAGTTTGTACACAAAAATATCAATCTCTGAAAGTCAGAACTCTCCTATTATGGATGATTTCACAGAGGCTGACATTTTAAATGGGTCAAAAATTTGGAGGATTTTTTTGATTGGTTGAAATGCTCTGACATCATACAGGGTCAGCATATGGAAGCTACACATAAACATAAAAACTCGCATAACTTCTTTAGAAATGGTCAAATATGCCCAAAATATTAAAAAAATATATATATATTGTTATGTGTTTAGGTTCCATTTACGTTTCCTTTAAGGACAGAATTTGAATTTTTAAAAATAAAATGCTAGTTACTAGTAAACAGATCTTTGCTCTTTATTCTGACTTTATGCATGTAAGAGACAAAAAAAAATTCGTAACCCAAAATGAGCAGTTCATTTGGAAAAACAAGCCTAAAAAACCCAACAGTTACATCACCAGTAATTTACATTTTTCTTAAAAACCTTTGCAAATAAGTGCAAAACACAATCAGCACTGACACTGGTTTTAAAGCTGACATTAGTTTATAATGATGCTAATATTTCTTTATGCATCTATAAAAAGAAGGTGGTCATCTTGGAAAATAAAGTAGAACAAGGTAGTAGAAATATTTCTACTTAGTGTGCTGTGATAGAATAATGGAAACAGCCTGTGAACCTGGAGTCCCAGGGACCAGAGGGACCAGGTGAGGTGACTGAGACTTGAGGCATTTTCTAACGCTAACAAACACACAGCAGTCATCAAAGTAATGCTAATACAAACTGGATGTCGCTCAGTGCAGCTGGTTTGTATTTTACCTTCCGCAGGTGCACTCGCAGACGTGGTCCACCCCGAGAAACAGCCGTAAGAAGAAGTTGTAGAAGCGGTAGTAAAGCGCCGTCATGCCCGATGGAGAAATCACAGTCTGAAACAAAACAGTGATTAAAGTAAGTTTTAAATCCACTCCACGGCACCATGACAACGTGGACTTTAGCTAGCTGACGGCGCCTCCGTGTCCATACTCACCGGCTAGTATCGTACATATTATTAGTGATGAGTGTCCGTGTCTTTACATCCACTCCACGACCAGGCTCACGGTGTCCTACAGGGGAGGACTCTCCGCCTGGGGACAGGTCAGTCTACTTCGACCAGTCGAAAAAAAAAAAAAATCTTTTTGTTAACGACGAATTAAATGAGTTGTCATGGTTACATGGTCTCGGTGGTAACGTTAGCTAAAGCTCACCTGACTGTTATTCAGACTCCTTTTAATTGTAGTTATGTTGTTCTCTTGATAATTTGTGTATTTTTGTACAAGCATAAATTACCTAAATGTAATATATGTTGAACTTTATATATTCAGCTTGAACCATTTATTTATTTACTATACTTAATGGTAGCCTCACCTCACCTGGTCCCTCTGGTCTTAATGACTTCAGGTGCTGTGGACCTACTAAACACCACAAGCTATTTCTATAGTAGCACAATAACTAGAGGTACTTCCACATTTTTGTACTTTATATATCATGATGAACATCTTTATTTAAAGATGCACTGATTAATTAAATAATTTAACCATATTATCAGCTTATAACTGCTTTAACACCAGTGTCAGTGAGGTATTGCTCAAAATTGTTAAGGCTTTATAAGCAGAATGCTCATTACTGGTGATGCAGCTTGATGGAAGAAACTTTGAGAGGAGGTTGCTGAGCTGAGGATACAGTAGATGATACAGAGCTGCCAGCTGCAGGACCACCAGGATAAGAAACACTTGAAACAACAACATGCTCTAGAAATACCTTAGTTCAGGGGTCTCAAACTCGTGCCATGGAGGGCTGACACCCTGCAAGTTTTCTTTCCAACCATCTCTCCAGGAGCTGATCTCACTGATGAGCTCCTTCCCTTAAATTGAAGGAGGTGTTGATGATTGAAATCACCTGCTTTAGTGACTGGCTGGAAAGAAAAGCTGCAGGGTCTCGAGCCTCCATGGCACGAGTTTGAGACCATATCCATAACTACTTATTTTAACTGGGAATGCCCATTGCCACATATTACTGTACACTGTCCACTTCCCTCACTGTGTACCTGTTTTTAACTGAGCATATCACATTTATGTCATCATTCCCAACCATGTATTAACCATAACCATTTTAACTGTTAAAATATCTTAAGTACATAAATTATTCCCACTTTAGTTAAAAAAAGGCCTTTAACCACCAGGTATAACTAGGCCCTCCTTACATCTGTTAGTAGTTTAACTGAATGCAAATATTTAGCATATTCCTTTTTAATTTAACATCCCTTAAACTATCAGACTAAATATCACAAAGTCAATAAACAGTCCTGAAAATGTTTCTTAGAGATGTTTCTTTCTTTAGTAGATTCAAATGTACATACAGAAAAATCAGGCACTCTGAGCTGAGCTCGCAGTTTGAAAATAATTACAATGCTTCAAATCTTTAACATTTACAAAAGAAAAAAAAAAAATCTATGCCCTGAAATACAGCATATCAGTTTAAATATGAATCAACACATATTGAAAACACACTGGAGGAGAGCCTCTGAGAGCTCTAGGTTTGGTTATTCATTATCACCCCACCCACTTTAACTTAATCCTAACTAATCAACAACACATAGTCGCACAAAAACACGCATACATTTCAATTAATTCTCCTCCTGTGTGTAAACATATTTACACTATCCTAGGTCAGGAAATAAAATCTGACATATATGCTTCAATTAATAATTATATATCATCTGGAGAAAATAATCAGCAATAAATATGCTGTGTTTGGGAAAAAAAAAAAGAAATTAGAGGGCCTTCTAAAGAAGTTGTAGAATCTGAGATGTGGGTGGTATGGCTCTCCCTGAGGAGACATGGTTGAGTGATTTCACTGGACTGGGATAGGGGGAGGACCTTGGCCTGTCCTTGATCTGGAGGAATAAAGGCAGAGTGAGAGCAGCGAGTCCATCCTCTGCATAGAGGAAAAACCCATCATCACCAATATGTCCAACAGCAGCCATGTGTTAGGTCCTGATCCAAAGCTGTGTGTGTGTGTGTGTGTGTGTGTGTGTGTGTAGGCACACAGTATGTATGCACTGTCATAGATGACTGAGGTGTATGAAGTGTGCATGTCCATATGCTATTGTTTGATTGCTTGTGATCTCGGTCTGTGTTTATTGCAAAATTCTATTGTATATCAGTAGAAGCAGACGGTGTGAAGAAAAGGCCTGTTGCTCTTCTCCTCAAACTCTTGTAGGAGCTCATCAATTTCATTCTCCATGTCGTCAGTGTGCTGGATCTGCAGGAGTGAATGAGGACACACATTAAACACTGTCTTCCCGACAATGATCTAAAATCGATCAACCTTTAACACGGCAAATATTTTTATGTGGTGACTACTTAATTTCAAACAAGCATTGCACATTAGGTATACTTAAAGATTGTTTATTGTGAAGACAAAGAACGACGAACAATTTCATTGTGAAAAAATTAAATAAGTCAAGACTTAAAATTTGCTCTACTTAGGAGACACTTACACATTGACACAGCTCACAGATGAGGAAGGCACCCAGTGTGGCTTCCTCGTGGTTATCCTGAATGTCTACATTGATTACATGCACAGGCTGTAGTGTCTCCTGCTCTCTCGAGTTCAGATCTGTGGAGCCAAAACAGATGAGAGAGAGACACATTTAGAAATGTTTATAGTGTGCATGCAAAGGGTTGTGGGGGTGAAAATATCAATTGTGTATCCACAAATACTATCATAGTAATGTGTCTACAGAAGACTGAATGACCAACTATATCCCTTCAGTGATCAGGCTTTTCTTTACTCTTGTAGAATCCTCACCCTCCAGCACTTGGTCATAGACTCTCTCTTCACAAGTGATGACCAGGTCAAACTTGTCCTTGCAGTTTTGAAAGCGCTCTGGCTTTGACTTGATGCGCTTGTTGCGGTCCAGCATGTGCAGGATGCCGTTCTGTGTGTATCTGAAGAGTGGGGAGGTCAAGGAATACAGCAGGAGCAGAGGAGAAACCAAGGTAATACAAAAACTATCACACAGACAGGATTTCAATCAACACCCAATTAGACAGAATTCGTCTCAATGAAACTGTATTTTTCATTTGTCAGTCAAACTGCATGAGCAAGAAAATACACATTTAAGTGGCATCAGCAGCCAGTGTGAAGGACAAACTGTGGCACCCTCTAGTGATGACAAGTGGTAATTTCCCACTGCTACATTGTCAACAGATGTCTGACATTTCTTTGGTTCTCAGCAAAAGCTCTGTCTCTGCATGTGTCATTTTACCAGGCCTTGCCAAACTAAGAGATGATTTGTGTATATATACAGCTTATGTTGTATTGACTCCAATAACGCACTGTATTAATAGCACATGCAAAGTCACAAATAGAAGCAGCACAAGTTGTACTTCAAATGATTTACAGGACTACTTTTTCACAGGGTATCTGACATGTAGGGAAAAAAAAGATCTGAACTTACCAAGCGCTGGCAAAAACTACACCTGCAATACAATTACATTAGCAACAGCACAATAGCAAGTAAAAAGTGGTGAAGCTTAGATTTTCACTACATGCTTTTATAACCAGAATAATTCAGGATGGCTTTCTGGAACATGCTTAAATAACAGACCTTTATTTAGCCTACACTTCACAAAAACATTTCTTTGGGGAAAAACAACTAAAACTACACAAGGAAAGAAAAAAAAAACCCCAAAAAACAGGCCTAATGAAACAACCAGTAGTCCTGCCAGGTAGTGCCTACTGACTGGAGCCACAGCAGCAATCATGATGAAATAAAAACTTGAGGCAGATTATCCTTATATAGTGAGAGTGCAGCAATAACACACTATTGTATTTTTTTTTATCTCCTGAAAATTGTAGGCTTTTTGTATGTGGTCCAAGGTTTTGTGTCCTCAGTTTTGCAGATTCTGCATACACACTACAGATACCAATGACAATAACTGGTTATACCATAGTCTTTAACTTACCTTAGTGCACTCTCAGGAGGCCGCGCCTTTCAACAAGATTAACTATACTATTCATATTGTTATGTTTAGCCTATTGGGGGAAACTGTTCTTATTGTGTGTTTTATGTTAGTTCACTTTTTCAGAGTTCTTAAATGATTGATCTATATTCTCCCTCTAAACAGGTTTACAATGTTAAAAACATAGGCACTGATGACTCCGTTAATCACTGCAATTGACTACAAAAGACAAATAAGCCATAAAGTGGAACATTAGAAAAAAAACTAACTGCTGGTGTTAATCAAACTGTAGTATCTACTGACATAGAGAAAACTTGTCATGATGACCACTGGTAAAGTGCATTACCAACTGTGGTAACGAGACAACCCTCTCAAATATAAACATACAGGGAGGGGACTGTAGAGTACACTCCAACTTCACCAAGTTACACTTACAGATGCACAGCTGTTGTATTGCAAGGTGCGTCTCCAGCTTGGATTTTAGAAGTTTAATAACAAAGCATGTGTCAGTCGTACATTCTTAAATCCCTGCATGCGATTTACCAAATCGGTGCACCACCTGTGCCGCTCCAGCACCACCACTCACATGGGCTGCCACAAAGATTAACATCTAATGAAGACACGTGGACACCGACCGTGTGTACTGATCTGGCTTCTAGTATAGGTGCATGTGAGTGTGTGAGGAAGAGGTGAGTGAGAAGGGGGATACAGTTCCTTGTCCTTGCGGACCAAGTCGTTGTACATCTGTTCATATGTCGTTTTGAAGTCATACACATTGGGCTTATCCGGGGCAGGACCAGGTAGCTTCACATGAGATCCTGTCCCAAATGAACGCACATCAAATCCTCGTTTGCTGCAAAAAGGAAAGGACAAGAGAGTAAACAACATAACTTTAAAACAACAAATACATACCAGCAAAATGCAATCATCTGACTTTCCAGGTGTGTAAGCTAACAAAATTGAAATGCCTCCCCAGACACAAGATCTAAACAATGTTTAGGAGATGGAGAAGAGATGGACTTCTGTTTAATTTCAGGTGACCACATGGATGACAGTTCATCACCTCAGTCTAAAGACTTCACCAGACTATTACACTAATTTAAAAAAAAAGGTTTGAATTTAACAGCTATTTAGAATTGAGAGTATGCTTCGCCTGCACTGTGCAGTCAGCACCCTCCCTTTGTTTAGGAATTATTAAGTCTGGAAACAAAACAGTCAGTCAAACGGAAATGTTCTGGTGAATGAGGTGACTGTTCACAGCTGATGAGCCGCCCAGTGTTGCACAACTGCAGTCTTCCTCTTCCTGAATCATTCCTACCAGGGGGCGCTCTTGTCAACATGTGAGGGGGGGAAACTACCCAGCAACTTGGGCCTTGATTACAAAGCACTGGCTTTTGATTAAAAACTAAACCTTTGTGGACGATTAATTTAGGTAAACCTGAAAGCTAGTCAGAAAGTTGCGTTTAAAGTGAGCATCAGACACTCAGAAGTGTGGGTCCATTGTTAAAGTGCGCTGAGGCCCACGGACTGTCTGTCCGTCCGTCCCCGTGACCGGCTCAGAAACCCACTCGATACCGCACAGATTTGGTTCACTTCGTTGTCCTTTTTCCCTCTTTTGTGTCTCCTCTTCGCGGCGGCTCGTCTTTACCTGAGGATATTGTGCGCTTCCATACTGCGGTTCTGGTTGCTCGAGCACACAACCGCTACACGCAGCGGGTGGCTCGGCATTGCGACTCTCCGGCTGAAACTACACCCACACGAGCCAGAAAGTAAACAGAGGTAGTTACTGTGATCCCTGTTGAAAATAAACAAGACAAACCCGCTAGGTTAAGGTAAACAATGAAGAGTTTCGAGTACTAATGCTTCGCGTTGGGCTCGTCTTCTTTGGAAGCAGGAAGCTAAAATGGCGGAGCCCCGTGCGCTGAATACGGCTTTATCAACTGATGTCATTCGCAGGGGCGGGGCTTCCTGGTTGTGCAGCGACGTAGAGGTGACGTCAGTAAACAAACATGCTGTGGAAAACATTGCTTTTTTACTATAGTAAAAGTGGACAGAACAACACTGGAGGCGTTTTCAAAAGTACAATCTAGTGAGAACAACACTGACACTGGTGTTTAACCACGAGTGGAAAATACAAAGTGCAAATTCAAAGGTCCAAACATTTATCACAGATTTCATATCTTAATTTTCTCTTCTGTTTTTCAAACGGTTCTGTAATCCATGTTAATACTTGGTGATCAAATATGAAACTTTATCAAGCAGCTGCAGAGTTTTACTGAACTGCTGCAGACAACATTTTAATATGTAACTGCAAAAACATTTTTTAAACAAGGAATTAAAAAAAAAAGGAATTAAATCTTACTTAAGATTTGTTGATTTGTATCAGAGATGTTCTGCACAAAGCACCATA
Organism: Pseudochromis fuscus; assembly: GCA_900323345.1. Lineage (NCBI taxonomy): Eukaryota > Metazoa > Chordata > Actinopteri > Pseudochromidae > Pseudochromis > Pseudochromis fuscus. The sequence continues at coordinate 36,373 of OOFC01001294.1, read as the reverse complement.
GCCGATGATCCAGTTGTTTTGGATAATTCTGAAACTTTAGGGTACTGTGCTCAGTCTGCCCATGCATCAGCATTGGCCACATCGAATTCACCAGCAAGTTTATTTGATTTCAGAAAAGTAATACAACATAATTTGACAAAAAGTTAAAATAGCATCTGTTCACACATAGCATAGGACAGTCTGGCTAAATAGATATAGGCAATTTTTTAAAATTATTTTTAGGATTTTGAGATATTGATATGATGAGGATTTAGCTATGCATGTTAATTATGATTGAGTGAATTTCATTGCAAACTGATTTCTTGACTTTATTTTATTTAATTTTTTTTTAGTTCTCTGAGAGGAGATAGTAAGTCCATTAGCAGTACATAAGCTTTCATATGTACTGGTCTTTGAGTCATTATGGTGTCTAATGGTGTTTATGTATTGTCCGCTCTCATTGTAAGTACATGTTAAATATAATGTATTCTTTTTGTCATAAAAGTATCTTGGGACCCCAGAAAGTGTGGCCACGGTTTCAATACAGTATCTAATGTGAATTTAAATAGCCTGTAGTTAACAGCAAGTGACTGTAATGACAGTTTCAACAATTAATTTTTTTATTTTTATTATATATTGATCTGCACAAGTTCCCCTTACATAACATAATCTGTTTTTTTCCAGATATATATTTGAGCAATATAATGGTTGATAGATCAGTAATCAGGGATTTTGCCATGCTATGTGTACAGTGGCATTTCTTCCTTTAGCCAGTGTTACAAATTAATGGATTAATTTAATCAATTTTTGATGGATTTATTTTAATCAGAGTGATTAACTGTTTAGATTTTTCAGGATTATTTGATCATTAATATTATGAAAGATACGCCTGTGTCTTCCTCTGATTTTGTTGTTATGCCATCCAAAAAGACATATATATACAAATACATTAGAGAATCAAACCTTGTGTTCTTTTTACAATTTTCATGCATCTCACAACTTGTGAAACATTAGATATGATTCTCTTTCCTATATTTTATTGAATCTTGGAAATTGATCTGAATACGAATGCTAACACATGTATAAACAGTCTCACACACACACACACACACACAGACACACACATAAGGAGAAGAATAAGGACAGCTGTACGGTATTAAAAATGACTTCATGATACTTTATTCATTGACAGCAGGACAGGAAGGCATTCTAACTGAAGATGTTTGGCACAGTATTTGAAGATTGTACACCAGATTGTATTGCCCTTCACAAAATGGTACAGATACATAATGTATGCAGACCTAAAAGCAAAACTAGATGTGGGACGATTTAGTCAAGTGGAAAAATGTAATTCAGTAACACTTTATTTTCCTGTGTCCTAACAAGGACGATTTCACAGGCTGCACATTTAACTCTGTTGTTTCTGATGTACTGAAAGCCATTCGATTGTATTGCTGTATAAATGCTGCCTGCTTACAGACTGACAGATTTGATCAAAGACAACCTCAAACAAAAACATAGCACAATAAACTACTGTACTTACTGAATGTAGTTTATCATAATTTTGGTTCAGTGCATCCTCGCAGAGGTTGAAAAGGCATGTTGTTTGCAGAGCCACAGTAGATTGTGCTTCAGTTTGATCGAAACAGGATGAGTGTATCATATTAAAAAAGAGCTATTATCGACATTAAGTGACTATGATTGTGATGTTACATGTAGTGTTGGGATGTTAGATGTAGGCCATTTCATTTATTTAGCAGTGCATCAGTGGCGGGAGTGAGTGCGGTAGGAGTATGTGTGCTGTGTCGTGGGGCTCATGATGTTTTCCGTAATATATGCCACCAGCAAACAGATGATGACCAGCATCACACAAATGGCTCCCCCGACTGTTGTCATGGCAATCACAATGTCCTGCATCCCTGACGGCGGCAGTGTAAACTCCACACAGTCCCGCTGGTCTGCTTTCTTAGCTGAATCCGAGCGGGCCAGGGATCGCAGGCAGATGCGGTATGGGATGTTCTCATGCAGCTCGGTCAGGAGATAGTCCCTGCAGCCTGATCCAAGATGGACACCAGCACACTCGAACTGAGTGTAACTTCCATTCCACCAGCAGCTTAACTCGTAGCCTCCACGTCTGTGGCGTCGGCCACTGAAAACAGTGTTTGATTGTGGACTTTCCTCATTTGTTGAATTTGACCCAGGATTCCCACTGCTTGTCTGACCAGCTGCAGCTTCTTTAGTCTTTGTGGATTCTCCCTCGTGGCTCCACTGTAACAGTACACTGCCATTGATGAGAATATTTGCCACCAGATTCCCCAAAGACACCACTGTCCTGCACTCTCCCTTGTGACACTTGTACCCAAAGACAGTGTGTCGAAAGCACAGCTGCCCCCCGATGCCTCCCTCAATCACTCGGTAGGCACACACTGGCGACACAGCTTCTTCTGGACTCCATCTCGGTGCCCTGCCAGACCTTTCAGATATCACAGTAGTACCATTGCCTCGGCTGGTGTTGAACAAGAAGCTATTCACATGGCCCGTTACCTCTTTAAGCTTTGGTGATGGCCTACTTTCATGGCTGTGATTGCCATAAGAGGAATTGCTGGGAGTCTGTCTGAGCCACTTCTGGGCCGTCCCCACAGTATCCCTGCCTCTCACCTCTGATGGGGATGATGGTGATGATGCTGAGCCGCTGCGATGAGACTCAGCTGTCTGGTGTAATGTGCACAGCAGAAGTGCCGATAAGGCGAGCAGTGATGGTCGCTGTTGGGTTTTCATCTCACTTCCTCTCGTCGAATTATTTTCTCTCACAGTGGATCTGATGGGCGATGGTGCAAAGGCGGCTTGATGTCTCCCATAAGATCAGCTCCACTTCGGTGCACACGACGAAATCCGTGTGAGGCAGGATAGCGCGTCCATGGGCGAGAGAGGAGCGGGTATATGCATCTGCGACAGAAATAACATTTAGTCATGCGGCCATGCAGTCAGTAGCCCGAGAGAACCGACTATGACCTTGCACAGGATAAACCTGCAGGATGAAGTTAATGAAGCCCGAGCCGTGATAAAAGTAACACCGGTGCAGCTCCCGGCTCACAGGCAGTCATGAAAAACACTTACTTATGTCAGTGGGGCCGGAGGAGCCGGCTATCGTGCCATCAGATTGGCTTTCTTCTTCCTGTCTGGCTTGACGTAGAGAGCTTTGATGCCTGCTGTGTGAGAGTGCACGTGGAGGAGCGCGCGCCGCAGAGTGCTTGGGAGCGTGGGAGCGTGCGCAAAATATTTGTAGTCATCAGCGGTCGGTTTGTGAGTCATCATCCCACACAGAGCTTCAGGTGTCTGTCAATAAAAAAAACAACAACCAGAGCGATGAAGAGCAGCGGGATTTTTAACCCACCAGCCTCCCACCCGCGCTGCTCACCTGGCAGGCGGAGAACATCACATCAGATCAGAGATGCTGTCACTGTACACACAATACAAAGCTTATAGTTAGGTTCAGGTTTAAATAATAACCATTTATTTCTTATGTTAATACAGAATAATAGCCTATTATTGTGTTCAACATAATTGTACAAAGTGAAGAAACGTTGCTCTTTTTATTGTGTGAGAGAATAGTAATACAATGTTTTTTTAATCAACTCAAAAAAGTGCATGTATCTGTTTTAAGATAAGATAAGATAAGATATTCCTTTTAATAATCCCCAGAGGGGAAATTCAGGTTTTCACTGAACTTGAATCAGTTAGGCTGTAAACAAAGATCAAAAACCCAAACATGTTGACGTAACATAAAAACATATCAGTTTCACATGAATGTTTATGTCAAGTAAGCAAGTTTTATTTTTTTGATGTCATTTGATAGTTCTGAATACTCACATGGAGTCGATGCTGAAATTTTACTTCATGGATGAACTGGGGTTTACAGTGCACCTGTGCAACTGACTACCAAAACCAGTCAAATAGGCTATCTGACATCTTTTCCCTTTTTTGTATCGTGTATATTTCAAATTACGTTGTTTAGATACATACTACAACATTAAAATGGTAAATTCTCATTTATTATAGTTTGACTTCCTGTTTTGGTGAATAATTTAACCTTACGAACAAACAAAACAAAAAAGGATCAGCACTGATTCATATTAAACTGACTCAGGATTCAGATTGACTCAGAATCACTTTTTATTAAACAATAAATACCCATATGTATAGGCTCTCTATTTAATATCACCACAAGTATTAGGGGTAGTTTGAAAATAATAATCTGTTGCTGATGTGCGATCAAGATGCTTCATTGTTCTGCACTGTACAATTAATTAAGCAGTGCTCAGGTGAGATTATTCCAAGCAATAATTGCCTTGTCCCAAGAGATAACTTGGCAGCCCAGTAAATAATTAATACCAAGGGAGAGTTGAAAGGCTGACTAAAAAAATAAATAAACGCTGAATCAGTAGGGCTGGCTCACTCAGCTCCTGCTGTCTCTGAAAGGTTTCACAGGGCCGCTGGCAAGTTTGGGCTATCAGGAGTTCCTGGTACATGTAATTACCTGATACTAGCTGTTGTTATTATTGTTATTTATTCAAGCTCTTTATGGGACAATAAAAAGATAAATGGAAAAATAAACGAACCAGTACGATACGCCAAGGGCAGATCACTGGTCCCTTACAACATGCATTCCCAAAACTGAGTTAGGTGATGTGATTAGTAAAGACCTACATCTGGTGATGTGATTGTTTTTCAGGTCAAGAGGCAGCATTGCATTGGCGGTTGGCTTCTGACACAGGATGAATACATGGAAAATGCCTGCCTTTGTACTGTCAAAGCATCAACAGATTAAATTGACCTTCAGCCTGGTCAGCAAAGATTTGCTCATGTGTCACAAATCTGCTTGTTTGTCTGTGTGTGCACATATAAAACATCATGAGGCCCATCAGCAGCAGCAGTGGTGCGCGTCACGCCTCGATGTATCACTCTCACGTACATGCTCGTCACGTAGACAAAGCGAACCATGTCGCCATGCAGAAGATGATGCCATGTCAGAGGTCCTCACTGTAGACGCTATTTTGTTCGGGCTCTTGGTTTTCTCTGGCATTCTGGGAAACATTCTGGTCATCCATGTGGTGAGAAAACCAAACACACAACATTTCATTTGTTAAGTGGGTGAATGTTCTGGATGGACTTGTTCTCAGTTTGGTTTGTTTTCACTCTCAGGTGTTTCAGGCAGCCATTAAGAGTCCGTCTCGGAGACTCCCTCCCTCCGACACTATTTTGGTGCACCTGTCACTCGCCAACCTGCTGACCTCCCTCTTCCGCACGGTGCCTATCTTTGTGTCGGACCTGGGCCTGGATGTGTCGCTGTCTCCGGGCTGGTGCAGAGTCTTCATGCTGCTGTGGGTGTGGTGGCGAGCTGTGGGTTGTTGGGTGACTCTCGCGCTCAGTGCCTTCCACTGCACTACCCTGAGGCGACAACATGTGGCCTTCGGACCACTTGCGCTGCAAAGGGAGAGGCGACGGGTGTGGATTGTTCTGGGAGTGGTTTGGGGGGCAAACCTGGCCTTCTCTATCCCTGCACTGGTGTATAGCACACATGTTCATGGTAACGCCACAGTGGAGCTGATGGTGATTAGCTGCACCACCAGGCCTCTGCTAGGCTGCATCTGGGAGTTCCCCTCCAATGAACAAGGCTCAGCCTTCGCCTCCACTTCACTGGCATTCAATGAGGTGTTGCCGCTGGTGCTGATGGTTTGCACCAACCTGGCCACGCTGCACGCTCTGGCCAAGCACATCCGAGCTGTCACCTCAGGGGGAGAGTCAGGAGCAGCCGGAGGGGAGCTGGACAGACACGTGTCCAGTGAACGTAAGGCAGCTCATGTAATCATGTCGCTGGTGTCGCTCTTTGTGGTCTGCTGGGCGCTACAGGTTGCCGCGGTAACATACTACAACCATGACGGGGGGCACCACGCTGAAGGGCTGCTTACTGTAGCTCATTTCTCAGCTTCGTTGTTTGTGGGATTCAGTCCCATGGTGGTGGCCCTGGGACATGGAAAGCTGAGGAGGAGAATCATGAATATGATACTGGGGTGGACTAAAGTTCTTAAATGTCACAGACAGCACAGTAAAGAGGGGAGTGAATCCCCAAAGACAAAAGGAAAGAAGGGGAAAGAAACACTTTCTGTTGTTCAGAAGGAGATGAAGGCCATTAAAGTGGAAGAGAGAGCTAAAGCAAACAAATGATGAAAGGAAAATCTGTCATATATTTGGATTTAAAGCTACTACAACTATTAATATTTGTGTTCTGGACAGAACTCTTATCAAGTATTATCCAGATTTTTTTGAGCCAATTATTTCAAGTCAAACTGAGACACAGTATGTTTGATAAGTCAGAAGTTATTTTAGTGCAATCAAGCAGGTGATTTAGATCCATTTTCACTGTTTCTTTCCAGCTGGGACTGATTGCTTGAGTGATTTGCTCCTGTACTGATTGTCGTGTTAATTTATGTAAGAAAATATTATCGACAAGGTCACAAGGGTTTGCCCATCTACAATAGCAACTCTCCAACAGTTCAGACCCAGTCCAGTCTCTAGCATGACAATGAAATACCTCTCCCAAGCTGCTCCCTCAACATTTACCTAAGGTTTAATAGTAAAAGTGTATCAACTTACTCCCTTGTGTTTTGTAGCTGAATCTCTTTTTGAGCAGATGTACACATTGTTCAAATTTAGGCCTTTTCTCTGTGAGATGTTGTTAAAATAATGTTTTATGAGATTTATATTTAAGGTGACAAAATATGAAAATCTTTGTCAGTATGATGATCATTTCCTAAATAAATAGTTTTGGGATTTCTTTCTTTGGACCATTTGTTTGGAATAAATAATAAACACTAACTACATGAGGATGAAATCCTTTAATCCATCTCCAGCCACACAAGCATATCAAAGGTTTACCAAGAAAAAGAAAATGTATTCACATCTATGACCACGAAGCTTTAAAATGTAGCTGAAGGAGGATGACACTAATAATAGTAAATGATTAGCAGCATTGTGTTAGCTGCGTGTGTGACAGCAGATTGTGTTGACACCCAGCAGCCTTGTCAGTGAGTGAGCGTGGACTTGATGCAAGAACGCAGCCGTCTGTGGCCCAGTGCCAGAACAGCAGGTGACATGGCAATGAAGATAATGTTGGCAAAACGAGCAATGACCAGAAGAAACTCAGCTGAGGAGCCACGGTTGTAGTTAAAATAGTTGACAGAGATAATGCTGGTTCCCCAGGAAGCAATGAAGAGCATTATGAGGCCGAGAATCACCTGGAAAGTCACACAAGGGAAAGAAGTGAAATTCACACAGTAGGAGTCCAATAAAAATGCTCCTACATTAGATATTGGCGAAGTTTGTCTGTGTCTGTATATTCAACATTTCATCATTCTTCACCTTGGCTGCTCGTCTCTCAGCTGGCACCCGCTTTATAACAGGCGCATCCTGCACCGAGCTCCGCACCCTGCCATGGGTGTAGAGTGTGTAGAGGGAGCTCAGGTTGGTAAGTGCCATCAAGATTATGGGAATTGTTTCATGTATCACCATTGATGTGGTGGCATAGGCCAGGCCACTGTAGATGGAAGGAAAGTTCCACACACAGCCCAGCAGGGGGCGCGTCGTGCTGCTCACCAACATCAGGGTCTGGAAAAGCAGAGTGACAACAGTGAGGAAAAAAAGGGTTAACGCTGACTCACCCAGCAATTCACAGAGAGGACTCAGTAGTTACATGTTAAATGCAGGACCTCTGCTTTAGATGAACTGTGTTACTCTGTAGTATTACTGCTTGGACATTCACACCAGTACTTTCTGTGTCCTTGCTGATCTGGAAAACCAAAGCCTGCAGTTAATCTAACTTAAACATTCAGTTCATACAGCTGGGGACAGCACATGTAATACATTATAACCATGTTTGTGACAAGTTACAACTTTGTTCTTATGTTAACTTGTTGTTTATTTATGAACAAAATTGTAGACTGCAACAGTGTTAGTAGTACACACAAATCACCCAATCTGAAGATTTTTAGGGACCAGTTTTAAATACACTCTTTACACTTTTAGATGTTTGGATGTGCAGGTCCACATAGTTATTAGTTTATCTTTTTTTTCCAGTAAAACAGTCTATTAGTGCAATTTCAACACTCGAGTGTTATGTGTATTTCATCTCTATAAATATCAAATTATTGTGTGCCAACACATCTTAAACTGAAATATCTCATGATGATAGTTTTTATTATTGGATGTCATGACTGTGATGGGTTACACAGTGCAAGAAACTCTGTGTGTAAATAGCTTTTCATAATGCAGTGAAATTAATAAAGAGTAAATGCAAATTTCTAGTGGTTCTGATGTGAATTTTACATAATTCGGGGCCAAATGTGCAAAACCACTGGTATGGTCATTGAATTTAAGCCATTGCATCGTTCTTGTTGCTCTCACCTCTGTACTGTTATTGTCCCCACTAGTGGAAAACAAATGTGCAGGGATGGAGTAAATAAGGTTGAGGAGCCAGATGAGGCCCAAACTGAAGAGTAAGGTTTTAGGAGCACTTCTGGGCCCATGAATGTTCACGACAGGAGGAGCCACACGCCTTAAAGTCTGCAGGTGGAACGCACTGAGGAAGAGTGTTGACCACACGTTGACCGATCGCAGCCACACCCAGACTCCCATGAGAAACTGACACCACTCTTTGGAGGAGTACAGCTGTAACAGAAAGACACAGGTGGACAGGTGTGTACACAATGATGGTTCCTATTTGACTCTGCTTAACTTTTCAGCTATTGCAGGTCTGCTGCTGAAACCTCATCCCAAAAAATCATTTGGTATAGACAACAACGTTTGGCCTTTGAAGTCAGTGTGACCCACTGGCAACCATTAAAGCTACAGATCTTAAGGACTACGTACCTCGAGTCCCATGTCTGAGATGACCAGTAGTGTGTTCCTCAACACAGAGACCAGCAGGTTAGACAATGCCATGTTAATAATGATGATGTCCGAGTTTCGTCCCCCGCCTCGGTCCATGATGACACCTTTACCAATAACTGCAACCACGGTGGCATTTCCCAGAATGCCCAGAATCACTAGAATGATGTAAAAGGCAGTTTGTACTGGGGACACAGAGACTCGAAGTCCCATCCCCACAAGTTCTGTGCCTTCATCCTGCACCATGTGCTCATCCATTTTTAAAAAATAAATGAATCTATACAGTTTTGTAGCTGATGTAAAGTCTTCAAAGAAACTCCATCTTCATTTTGGACATCTACCATGTGAATATAAATCGCTGTCCTCCGACATTGCTGTCAACAGGTTGGAAGTATTTTGCTGCTTTCTATTTTTACAGATCCAGTCACTCCATCTTAGGACCAGAGGAAGATGACGATCCAGTCTGTGTCATCCCAACAAAAAACTGACTTGTGTGTGCTTCATCCTGGTGAGACGATCACTGTTAAAGTCACAGAAAGCACCACTATGTCTTAGGCCTTTGGGAGTTTGAGGTTTGTTAATGAAACACAAGAGATTAATCAGCTTCCCTGGATGAATTGTGCTTCCTTTGCACCTTTTTCCCCTATCCCATCATCCAAAGGAGAAGCGCAGGCCTTTAGTGTTTGTGTACCTGTATGTACTTGCTTGTAGCGAGGTTTTCAGAGATGAACAAAGAACCTGAAAGCTCTGTAACCTCATGTTTATCTTCATGTAATCAGGCCAGAGGTGACCATCAAACAAAAATCACACCTTACAAAGAGAATTAATTTCTCCAAGTTTGATTCTCTCTTGAGATGTGAGAGGTCCCAGGTTGATATCCAGTACAAACCATTAATCAAGAACTGGTTCAAGGGTTAACAGAAGAAAGGAGTTCACATAAGGATTTTAAAGCAGTGCAGGAGTGTTTATGGGTGCGCCAGTGCAGACAAAGTAATCCAATGTGTTTTAAGAATATGAGAATGATCTGCAAGTATAGTAAGTACATGCAAGTCATTTAGCATTGAAGAGAAACTTTAACAGTAGCTGAGCTGCTAAGGTCCCAGAAAAATACTGTAAAATTAACCCACTCTTAAAGATACAGCTTTTTTCAATAATTAATATATAGTATGTATTTCATCTTGGATTTTATCTTATTTTTTGGCGTTTAAGTTTCATGAAAAATATTTATATGTGTAAAACACTAAAACTGACAAAAAAAACAAACAATAAAAATGAAATGTGCTGGGGGAAAATGTTTGTATTAAATGGAGATCTTATGATTTCATCATTACAGTTTATTGTAATTTCAAATTATTCACATTCTAATTATTTTCTATATATTTTATTTAAAAAATGCAGAATATTCTGTAGAAGAAACAGGAAACACTCTTATTTTGTAGGAGGGCAGGTTGTGCAGCACTTGAACGTTCCAGTTTATGCCTTTGTTCTCTTTGTGATTGGAACATTGTTTTATAATTGGTTGCCGGTGCACTTATATAATCAAAAATAAGTCAATATGACCTGTAATTATGTGAAATGAGTAATTTACGCCACATGTCAAGATGACATGAAGTTTTCAGTAGCTGATTACAGAAGACAACCACTAGATGACCCCATAACCAACCAAATACCAGAACACCAGAGCAAAAACATCATATTTACTTATTTATTTATTATTTACATTCATTTTTAAAACAAATGTTTATGGACACTGTGCAAGCATTGTTTATATAAGTCATATTTGCCCAGAGTAACATCTTTCCAGAGAAAACTGCAAATACACTCAGTAGCCTTACATAGAAAATAAGGAACTTTCAAACAATATTCACAGTAGATATGTGCAATCATTGATATAAAGAGTCAGTAACACAAAATACAACTATCATCTAATCAGCTTTGCAAAGAAAGAAAAGCAGAAGAAGCCCCTGACTGTGACTTCAGTGTGCAGATAGTTCAGACAGTAAAACCAAGACGATGATGAGTGAAACTTGTCTCTCCAGGCAAATAACACTTTCTGTGACTCATTCAGGACGATCATATAATGAACAAGCTGACCAATAAACAGTCACTTAAATAAATGATACATAAGGAGCTGAAGTTTGTTCATGAAAGACAATAAAAACGATTCACCATCACTGAGATGCAGTTTTATGGACAGTTAACTTTGGATGCAACCCAATAACAGACTCTGCAAAGAGATTTTGCATTGATACTGCTGTGTGTTACAACTGTAACATTCACACAATCGCCACAAATTAACACTGGTTTTAAACCATTCAGAGGAAACTACACAATTACAAAAAGCTCAGCCAATGCCACAGTACTCTAACTTTCATTCAAAGCCTTTTCAGCTTCAAGCTAATTTTAGATGAATTCATTTCACAACAATTATGTGAAAATAAGACTGAGAAAAAAGCCCTATTATCTTTGTGAATGTAGAACCATGTAATGTCTCTGAGACAGTTTCACAGCAGCTCTAACCTTGTTCCTGACCTCAGAGTTTTTGAATGAACTGATTGATCAAGAGGAAAAACGTGATTCATTCAGCCTGATTATGTAGTTCAGCTTCTCAACATGCGATTCACGGGGGCATTTCAGGTCTAAACTTCACAGTAACAGTGTTTCATGGTTTATGGCAACTCAGAAACTTAAAATGTGAACATTTCTCCAGTTAATCCTAACTGCTGATCTTATTTCAGGTATTGTAACCAAATCTCTTTTCAAACTACACTCAGCCTTGGCTCAGAAAATAACTTATTTACAAGTTTAAGGATTTAAAGCTTAAGACGATTGATTCTAATTTAACTCTAGGACAGAAAAATACTTTACACTCAACTTTGAACACAATTTTGTGATGTTTTTCATATCAATTTAAGTAAATACATCCACACTACACTAATTTCAATGACAATAGTTCCTCATGCTGACTGTGTACACTGCTTATCTGGATGCTCTGTATATTACAGACTAACTCTGACTGATGTGCTTGAACAAATATCCCGTGCACGTAGCTTTCTCTCAAATATGCTGATATTCATAAATAGAGGAGTGAAAAAGTTTTAATTATGCAGGTATTTGCTCAACCATTGTTGAGGGATAGTTATGTGATAAAGCCCTTCTATAACATAATTAATTTCAAAATTAATATTTGATTTAAGAAATAATATTCTGTCCTGCAAAAGTGCTTGTTTGATTTCACCCATTTCTTGCTCCAGCTGCCAGATTGTCTCTGACTGTGGTTGTTAACCCCACTGCCTGGAATCTATCAAGGAGAAGAGACAGAGAAATGGGAAATGACACTTCCTCTAATGTATGAAGATGACTGCACGAATTAGCAGAAAAATTACAATATTCAGCTGGACCAACCTCTGCGAGTCTTAGCAGTGCAGCATATCCCATCTCCTCGGCCTGAGCCGTAGACCGGGGACACACACACCCGACTGCTCGGTGCAAGGTGGGTGAGCCGCGTTGAACGGGTGGTAGGAGGCAGGTAGATGGAGGAGACGGAGAACTTTGAGGTGGAGCTGTGGGAGTTTTCTTTCTCCCAGCTGACCCAGTAGCCTTTCAAGTCATCCTGATAGGCTTGCCAGGCCACATGCACCTCCTCCACCAGCTCCCGTCGCCCCACTGGAGACAGCTGAAGGTCGACCAGGGCGGGCAGAACTGGTGCAGGATAATGGTAGAGGAAAAGGAGGCAAAGAAAAGGAAAGTGAGCCTGGTACAACACCAATATTTAGAAATGATTCACGACAGGACACTTGAGTGGCAGTTTCTAAAAGTCAGCTTTCAGTTAAGTAAGATAAACAAAGCAGATGCAGCACCTTTGGGCAAAGTCGCACACTCACGCAGACAGAAGAACATCAGTGTGACAGTGTACCTTCCTGAGTGCATGCCCTCACAGACATGGCTCTTTGTTTCCCATCTGCGTACAGAGCACTGACCGTGACCAGGTACTGAGTGCCCGCCTCCAGGTCAGTCAGCAGAGTAGAGTTTATATGGCTGTGTAACGTCACAGTGTGCACACGTCCACTTGGAATAGCTCCGTACTCCACCGTGTATCTTTGTACACGAGTCGGCTGCAGGGGACCCCAGCTGACACGGATCTGGCTGTGTCCAGAATCTGACAAGGAGACCACTGCTGGGCTCAAAACATCTGAGGAGAGCGCGGGAGAAACAGACACAGTTGAAAGGATGAACAGCAGCATCAAACTTTGATTAACTATAATGCCGATGTCGCCTGTTTGTTTGAACACCTCACCGAACAATCAAAACAGAAACCGGAGCTTTGCGGTGCTGAGACAAGGATCGAGTGTCATATTACAAACTGTAAATCAGGAGGCTCATGTTGCAGTAAATAATGGCCTGAAAATCTGTGTAAAAGAAAATTAAATATCCTCTGTGCTCAGCCTGTTGAACCACAACAGTGGAAATGTGAAAATCTTCAATTAATTATGATAATGGGAAGATGGTGAGAAATGATGACAAGCTCTTTAACTGAATGGACCTTGTGGTGATAGGACATTACAGGGTGATAACAACACATGTATTAAATATTTGTACCAGGAAGTGTGGTGAACTGTACAGACAGTGTGTTGAACAGCCCGCGGTTGGAGTCAGGGCGGAGGGAAGCTGTGTAGGTGGTATCAGGCTGCAGGCTGGTCAGCTCGGCCGTGCTCAAGTCTCCTGACAGAGTGCGTCTGATCCCATGGTCAGTTTCCCTCACGGACCTGTACCACAGGTCATAGTAACCACTGTCTGCAGTCAGAACAGGACGCCACTGCAGCACAGCACTGTGTGAAGTCAAATGAACCACGCGCAGCCGTTCTGCACGAATAATTCCTACAGACGAGACAAGACGAGGAAAGTGAGAGAGGGGAAGACACAGATAAATGTAGAAACTGGTGTGGATAATTCTGTAATTGAAAATCACTTTTCCTGTCTAAAAATAGCTGTGACATCTTTCACCAAGATACTGCCTCTACAAGGCTAAGCCTCATGTTTCCAACACACACACATACTGATGATGGCCTCCCTCAGCTCCTCTGTGATGATGTCAATGTTATCTATGTCCACAAAGTACAGGTGGGACTCCAGAGGCGGTGTCACCGTGCGTTGTAACACCTGGTAGTTGCCGTGTACGGTAGACACAGCCAACACAAACACTCCATGCGCCTTCAGCTCCGTCATCCGTTCGTCCACGTCTCCAGGCTGCACTCCATCGGTCAACCACAGCAGAACCTTCGGCACGTTCTCCTCTGTCCTTATCAGAAGCTGCCGGGCCACCTCGAGCGCCGCCACAGTGTTGGTGTCTCCCTGCAGCTGGCTCACACGCCACAGGGCTTTCTGCAGACTCTCCTGGTTGCTGTGGACGTCCAGGTTGAACTCCAGGAGCGGCTCGGTGCCCACCTGCAGCAGCCCCACTCTTACATGCCCACGGCCCAGTGAGAAGGGCCGAAGCAGCCCGGCAGCGAAGAGCAACAGCTTGGAGAACTCATAGTTTGCGACACTTCCTGAAGAGTCCAGCAAAATGAGAATGTCTCCTTCACAGCAGTTCAACACTGTGCACAACAGGAAGAAAAACAGGAGGGTAATTTTATTAAGTGGGTGTCATCCTCACATACAGCCTCCAAACCTCCATTTATTGATTCTTTTTAGTCATTAACCAACAGAGGAAACAAGCTTAATACGAGGAACTTACAGATTTAATTATGTAGCAGATGCTTTTATCCACAGCAACACACAAATGAAACAAATGTATTTAGACATCTAACAGATTCGGAGTCACAGCATCTTTTCAGTCAGTACAAACTAAATACTTTTACCTGAAAGATGCTAAAGTGATCCAAAGAAGCTGGAACCTGCAGATGTGGGTGATAGGTGTCTGAATTCCTCACAAGTTACACCTGACATGTTGTTATTCAATGTAATGTGCTTCTATCAATGGATTGTAATGGATTATGACCATGCTAGCAGATCTGTGAGGCTGTAATTAGACAAAGCAGTGCAATGTCAACACATTGACTCCTATTATCACTGACAAGCTAATGTTCAGCACATTTAACTGCTACCATATTAGTACGTTTGGTTATCATGAGCTGTCATTAGCTTAAATTACACCTGAGACAACAAGTCAAAGTATTGAACAAATTGAAAATTCAAGTCAATGGTAGCGCTAAGTAAAAAGCCAGAGGTTATTACAGTTCATCCTAGGTGGGTATAAATGTATGTACCAAATTTTATGTGTGATCCTTCCTGTAGTTGTTAAATTACTTTAATCTGAATCAAAGTGGTTCAGAGCCACTCCACCTGTGTGCTTAAAAAAATGTGACTATCGCAGGTTTGAAATATCTCCAGTGTCCTATATTTTAGTCACTGGGTGAAGGCACAGACACAGGGAATAAATCATCCCATCAAGACTATATTAATATTTCTGTCATATAAAATGTGCCAATGATGTCTTTTTATAGGCAACACTGATCTTATTATTGTCACAGAAGCAGCTACTAACCTTGGGGAAGCATTAATATAAAGAATGACAGGCAATAACAGCTATATGAGGTGTTGTTTTATGCTTAACTGAGAACAATCTGCTGTGGTGCTCTCACTGTATCTGCATGTGTCAGAAAATACTGCTCTGAGAATACTTTAAATGGAGATGAAGCAGAGGATTTATGATAGGGAAGAGCCAGGAGAATTGGCCACAGAGGTCGATTTATCACATGAAAGTGGAGAGAGGTTGTAGATAAATCAGTGTACAGGGAGAAGAAGAAAAAAACACATTTCCCATTTCTCTGGAATATCTTTACTTGAATGAACACTTATGGGCTGCTCCACCTCAGCCCTCATTATTTCTAAGAAGCAATTGTGCTCCATTTTGTCATCAAAAAGTGGCCTGACTGGAATAATTATCAATGAAACGAATCAATTCGACCTACAATCACCATCCTGCATATCTGAAACAGGTCTGGTGACTCACCTACATGCGTGTGCACTGTATGTGCTGTTTAATAGATTGGTGCTTGAAATGAATCAGTTCTTAGAATAATTTGGACATGAGATCAGAATCCTAATTGTCCCCTACATGATGGACATATATGCATCACCTCTCCGTCCTCCAACTGCAACTCCACTGCAGAACACACACACACACATTCACATTATTTTACTGTAGCAATCATTAAACTTTTATAGGGAGGCAGAAAATAAAACAGCAGGAAAACGTGCAGGAGGAGAAGAAAGGAAAAGCAGCACCAGCATCAGGCGTCCGGCAACGTCTTAATGCAACACCAATAACTTGCAGAGGTTTCGGGGAGCGAGATGCTACAAAGGAATAATGCAGTAAGCTTCAGGTGAAACATCAGTGGAATTTCCATGGTGCTGATCCATGGTGGCAGAGGGAGGAAGAAAGATGAGGGAAGATGGTTGGATTAGAGTTGTTGATGGAGATGGAGAGGACCTGCTCTATCTTGGAATTCCTCGGAGGAAAACTGCATGAGGACGTGTGTATATATGTCTGAGAGATTTGAGGATGTCATCTGTCATTAATTTGGCTTAAAGCTGTGCCAGGGCCATATGCCACACAGCGCACAGTGATGCACAGATGAATGAAAAATATGTTAATGCTTCCTGTGAAGTTTACGGAGCGCGCCGTCGACACGAGCTGACATCAAACAGACAGATGGCAGGTTATCCAGTCCACGTTAGATCAGAATTAACGAAGGCTACTTGCAAACTCTTGATAACTTTTTGATTACAAACTCTTAAAAAATGAACTGTGTGTTGCTCGACAGATTTTAAGCATTTACACATGTCCTGCAAAAAAAAAAGAAGAAGAAGAAGAAGCTGCGAATTAATTAAAAATTCCACACATACCACACAGGCTTTTTAGAGGGATATCTCACTTGGCTAATAAGTTTCAATATTTACTTTTAATTAGCTGTGGCCACCTGTAAGGACCACAGCATACTCTATGTCAAAGTCAACATTGAGAACAAAGCTTCTGTTGTTCTTAAAACTACAGCTATGGCCGACTCATTGAGAACAACACACAGTTTTCATCTGTCAGCCCCTGTTCTACCTTCAGACCTCTCCAACCAATCACTGCTCCTCTATCCAACGCTCCAGGTTCAACCCTAAGGACACGGAGTGGAATATTTTGTCCCTCACTATCATATCTTCTCCCTCCACTGATCTGTACCTGTTTGTGCTGAGAGTTAGATGAGAAGATTGATAATCTTCTCATATCTGTACTGTGCATGTGGGGATGGAGTCGTGTGTTTACTTAGTTTGGCATAGAAATGCTCACATGTTCGCTGACATGCCCGATGTCAGACAAAATAAACCAATTTCGAAATCCCAATTATTAACACGTTGCATCTCGCTTGCGACCTTTGTAGTCTGACACATATCAAAGGTCAAATGGTAAATGGAGTATATTTATGTAACGCTTTTACCATTTTACCACCGCTTTACCACCTGACCCACACTTTGGTTTGGTTTATTGGTGAGCTTTGAAATGGTATTAGGTGGATGGAGCCAGGTTAGTTGCTTCAGTTCCTCTATCTGTGCTAAGTTAAGCTAAACTTGTGCTGGCTGTAGTTTCATATTTAGAGGACTGATGTGAGAGTGGTGACAATCTTTTCATCTAACTCTCAAAAAAGTGAATAAATGTATTTTTGTATTAAAAGGGAATCAAATATATTATGTCTTTCTAAAGAGGATGAAAGACATGAGCAGGGAGTTGGTTGTTCAATACTTTAATAGTTGTTTATTTTATAGTAGACATGATGTCGATCCTGATCCTGGATTTAATTTTTTTTTTTTTTATTATTATAATTTTTTCTCAACTTCTGCAGCAACAACATGGACATTTAAAAAATCTGTTTCTCTCCATCCCATAATAAACTGCATGTCATTTTAGCTGAACTCACACGCAGCTGAAATGTTTTAGAGCAAACCAGACCTGGGGAGCACACGGTTTGTGTGCAAATGTTTCTCAACGTGGCTGAGGTCCAGTTTGGCTCTAATATGGCAAGTGGTGTCATAATACGGAAAATGTGACAATTTCCATAGCGTGCCACATTTAATACACTCGAATAATTTATTCCAGAAGAAGTCACAAAAACAACTTCAGCCCAGCTTCAGCCACCTGGCCAATTTTTCCAAATGAAACTCCTGAAAAAAACAGAACAGCCCTAAAAGATCCTTTATGAAAACGCTGTAACATTAGTGTAAAAATCTTCTATTACAAGTGAACGTGCTGCATTTGAATTTTTGTTGTGTTCTGAACAAAAGTACTTGAAGTGTGAAAAGCAATGTAGAAAAATAGCCCCATCAGAATCAAATCATTGATTTACTAAGAATGATGCATTAACATGTAAATATGTAGTATCACCTATTACACATATGCATATTTTAATAGATGGTTTTCTATTGTGCATGTCAAATCTGTACCTGTAAAGTAGCTATACTTAAAATTATTAAAATGTAATAAATCTATTTAACTGTGGTGGAGCAGGAGCATTAAGTTCTTATTAATATATATTATTAGATATTAATTAAGGAATATCTTATATATAATAAAGGAATATCTTATCTTAAAGGTTATAAAATGACAATACTCATGTAATAACTTTAAAGCTGCACTAATGTACTGTATTTATGAGACAAAAAAACATGTTTCTTCAGAGTGACTATTTACAGTTAGTATGATTACTGCATATAATTTTACTGATTGGATCATGAAGTGTATAAGGAGACACACCCTTTATATTCTCCTGAATCAAAAGTAATGAAACACAGTTATGCAATGAACAGGTTGGTTTCCCAGGAAAACACTGTCCATGTGACAACTTGTTCAAATCAGACCACATGTGGAAATAATGCTGGCCTGTTGCTACTTATTACATGTCAGTGATCTTTAACCAGACATGTGTGCATGACTCACAACAATCAAGCAAAAAGAATGAAGTCTTTTAAAGGTGAAAACGCACCTTTATTACATTGATGTTTCAGCTTTCACACCAGACTCCTTTTAAAATATCACATTTTTCGTAAATTGAATACCGCAAAATGAGTTTCCAACCTTCTGACCTGTTGAATATCTCTGTGTGCTGCTTCTGTTTCATTCGGCCTCATCCCTGCACCTCTCTGCTTCAGACTTGTGTTGTAATCCAGGTTGTCCACTCACCTGTGGCAGGTACACCAATTTGCATGTTGCACCGCTGCAACGTCGCCCAGACAAAAACGCAGCGAAGGAAAATGCCCTTCATCCTCTCCGAGCCACATTAAAAATCATGAATCGGATTTAAAAACGTGACATATCTTGTTCCCATCGCTCGGTTCACTGTCACAAATGGTCCAGTTGTACTCCACTGATGACTTTTCTTCTGCCAACACCTGCGTCATGCGCACTGCTCCTTCGCTATGCTGGCGCGGTGCGGTTATTTCCTTTAATGTAACATTACTCCTCTCCCAGTCCTTTCAACGGGTTCATGACTGAACACGGTTCATTTTCAAAGAATACTCCTCCTCCGGCTGCCCAGCTATGCAGGAAATAAAGTCACTGTCATTTTATTCTGGACTTTAGTCTCTGATGGGGTTTTTATTCATGAAAAAAGATGGATTCTGGATGATCGCCTGTCTTCCCTTGCATCATGAAGTCCCCCTGCCCACAGGTCATCCCATTTATTTGTATACATACAGATGTGAAAGCAACCCAGACAATTTCATCACAGGCATGTCAGAGTTTAATGTCCACTGTGGCTGCAAGAAAAATGATCTCATCTGTTTTCCCTGCACATGATCTAGTGCTGGAGTATTTCATTTTCTCTGGGAACACCCTTGATCTTGAACCCCCCCCCAAACTGACCACGGAGCTGAACCCCTCTTTGGGCGACAGAAACAGAGCAGGACGCCCATTTGGAAGAAAACCATTCAGCTGGGCCCTTAGGCGGGATTACAGTAAATACCACAGCTGACACTGTCCAGAGAGATAACTTGGATCAAGTGCAGACTATTCACACACATTTCTAACAGATGAGTACAATAGCACCCACGTTCCTGCCTCCCTCCTCTGTGTGTGTGTGTGACTAGATAAAGATAAAAGGCCTAATAAATTGACAGCAGTGACTGAGCGTGGCCTCTTGAGATGAGAGTGCTCTGCATGTGCCCTCTGCCAAGATGGAGCTTCTGTTACCTCACTTGGAAATGATGTGGACAATCAGATTGTGTGTGGGTTTTTTTTTTAATTCATTTTGTGCCTCAGACGTGAAACAGCATGGCATGGCGACAGACAGTAGACAGATAGCATTATAAAGAGGACATATTTTGATTCAGTTTTTGATACATGATTAAAAAAAAGACTTTTTTTTGCATACCAATCTGGTATCTGTGGCCAGGAGATGGTACAGATGCAGAAGTTCAGGTCTGTTCATGTGTCTGTCTGCAGGCTCATCATCCCACAATCTTTTGAAAGATCTTTTGGCCTCCAAACGATGCTGGAAATTCATCTTGTGCTTTGAATCCTACAGGAATAGCGTGGCATTTTTGTGAAAATGCTCTTTCACTTTCTGGGAGATGAGAAGATATGAAGCTACTGGCTCCATAATGAATGGCCAGACATGAGAGTGGTATCAATCTTCTCTTCTTTCTATCTTTCTGCAACAAAGTAAATAAGCATAAATCACCTAAATGTTGAGTTGCCCTCTTATAATGTGAATTCTGTTGAGGTTATGAAATATTTTTTTCTGAAATACCTTTGGCTTCCCTCCACACTCGAGTCATGTTCAATACTGAAGGACACAGTGAATGAAGCTGTAAATCCAGCTTGACTCCACACTCTTGAACTCACCAGATACTGCCTAATTAAACTGAAATATTACACAAACACACACATGCACACATACAAATTATGCACAAGCTCAGAGTTCTGTAATTTGAAACAGGATTGAATTTGCCACAGGGCACAGCGTGTGACATTTCTGCATCCTTGAACATTTTTTCATATTCAAACTGTGTCTTTACCTATTTGTCAGTCTGTTGTCATGGATATTTTAAACCTCAGCTTTCAGTATGATGGGTACAAATGTATTTTTGTGGAAAATAGACTGGTGATCTTTAGCCGGTGTGTCAGTGATATAGACTTCATATTATTAGACATGCAAGCAGCATCCTCTAATATCAGTCAGTCCATCTGTCACTTTGGTCCAAGCTGTAAAAATCTTAACAACCACTGGATGGACTGTTGTGATGTCTGGTTGAGACATTGATGTTTCCCTCAGGATGATTTGTAATCATTTGGGGAATCCTCCGACTTCTCATCATCTCAGCATCTCAGTGTTTGTTACAGACATCTCCACTTCATTGGATTTCATGTCCATTCATCCATTTTATATACATGCTTATTCCACACTTGGGTTGCAGGGGTCTGCTGGAGCCTATCCCAGCTGTCATCAGGCAGGAGGCGGGGTACACCCTGGACAGGTTGCTAACACAGAGAGAAACAGCCACTCACGCTCCCACTCACACCTATGGTCAATTTTAGTTTCATCAATTCACCTAACAAGCATGTCTTTGGATTGTGGGAGGAAGCCGGAGTACCCGGTGAAAACCATGCACATGGAGGACATGCAAACTCCACACAGAAAGGCCCAAGCCGAGATTCGAACCCTGAACCTTCTTGCTGTGAGGCACAAAAGACAGCATATTCCAGCAGTGGTCCACAAGTGTGACTTCCTGTCAGTCTTTTCTGATTCAGAGGAAGTTCACCAGTGGTTACAACAACTAATCACTGAATAAAACTCAATGGAGGAAGCAGCAGAGAGTATTCTAACCCCTGATATACAGCCCCGCCTTAGAAACCACTGCAATAGGATTACTATTGCAACAACTCATCATCAGTAGGGTAAAACTAACCTGTCTCACAACGGTCTAAACCCAGCTCACGATCCCTATTAGTCTGTGAACAATCCAATGCTTGGTGAATTCTGCTTCACAACGATAGGAAGAGTCATCATCGAAGGATCAAAAAGCTACATCGCTATGAACACTTGGCTGACACAAGCCAGTAAAAAAAACAAACAAACAAGCAAAAAAATCAAAACAATCAAACTGAACTTAAACAATTAAGGGGGACATCATTAAAAAAATACACTAAAATATTCTTTGATGAGTCTTTTAAACAGCTGTCCACTGTAGTGACTACTATGCACAAAAGGATTAAAATGTTTGTGATTTAACAAGGAATCAATGCAGTTTTTACTCCACAACATTACGTGATGACTTTAGTATTTGCTTAAATTTAGATTCCAAAAAGAATAATGTACTTGTTAGATCATCAAACACGAACCTATTTAAGAACATTTTGTAAAGTAAAATATATTAAAGTTGTGATATACACCAGTATTTGCATGTTGGTGTGGATATTCTGAGCAAGCTGCTGTATCTCACTGATATCAGCAAAAGCACAGTAGTTTTTCCAGTCCACCTCAGCATTTCACTGCTGCCACTTCTTCTGTGGTACTTTGAAAGCAAAGTTTTTGAAATAAATTGATCGTAATCTTTATAATTGTGCATAATATGTGAGACATTAGCTTCTGCTGTAGCACTCAAGCCTGAATGTGTCTGCCTATTTGTTCATGTTCATAACCACACTAATCTATAGGAAGGCTGTGCAAGCACTATTAAAAATTCCATGTGTGCAGGCAGCATGAGGACATGTTTTATTAATAAACTACCAGCATTTCATTCTGTGTATTAAAAAAATCTCAGCATTCTTGTGAACAAAGCCGGAAGATGTACAATTAAGCATCCATTTTATTAATACCATGTTGATGAGCTCTGCCGGTGCTGAGGAGTCCTGCTGATTATCTTCAGATTAATGTGTTGTCTGTGCTCTGCCTCTGCTGCACAGTTAAAAGGATTTGTTATCACAGCAGCACCGTGATGACCACACAGGCCTGGTTTAAATGATGAAGTATCTCTCTTTAAGTCTGAATGTTCACGCTCTTTAAAAAGAAGAATCCGCCTCTGTGATTTTTAGGCTGATCGTTGGAGGCAGACACAGCCCTCGAGGAAAACACTCCCCCGTAAAAGCAGGAAAAATGCAAATATCCAGAGCACTTACAGGTATTGATTAGAAGGCTTTGACTCAAAGGACACATTAATAAAAGGATGGAGCGTTCCTTCCTTCCGTCTCCGTACTCATCGGGTGTCTGCTGCATGTCCGGGCCTGCAGCATCACCAGCACTCACTAAACTGGAATTTCCCATCATGAGAGAGTTTGCAGTTGCACCTTTCGTTTCATGTTTGCATGGACAAACATGTACATGAGCATAACATGCATGTGTGTTTGTGACTCTGGGCGTGTGTGGATTTGTTTGTGTGTGACTGTTTTTGACAAAGTGCCAAAGGGTGCAATTTAGATCTGAGATTTTTTATTATTTTTTTTTATAGTTTTTCCAAATTGAGAATGTTTTACAAGCATCCCTTCATCATTACATTGATAATTGTCACTGACAGAAATACACCTTCTTCTCCAGAGTCATGATGTGGAAAATATGATGACACCCTTTGGCACTGCTTTTAAAATCTTTTTTTTATTACAGTACATGCTCAAAACTGACACAGTGCCATGCTTTTGTCATACTAGATTGTAAGTTTCCTACTTAAATATTGACTGTAAATAGTATTCATGTCAAGTTAGCAGTTATTATTAGGGCTGGAAATCTGTGATGTTTTTGGCAGGGCTGATGTGTCCCACTTTATCCTGGATGTTTGATGTGTGATGAAACCTACATCTTGTGGATATATTTAGTTGTATTGTCAATCCACAGTATTTTATTCTGCGCACAAGCTTGGCATCCCACTCGTATAATGTGAGTATAGCAGTAGAGTCTGCAGACGTGGAGCCAGCTCTGTGAAGCTGAAGGCTTATATCAGTTTGTTGGAGTCCTCACAGGAATAAAATAGTTCAAACTGTCAAAGTACAGCTGTTCAATGAAGTGTCATTAAAGTTTGCTAAATATGATTGTTGGCACAAAATTTTAATTTTAAGGTAATCGTTGTTTAGGTATTAAGAGACCACTGCACTTTTTCCTAAAATTAGCATCTCTGCATGTATGACATCCACTCCACTCCAGTGTCTGTTGAATTCAACACATGCACACCTCATGATCACCTATAAACCAAATCTTATTTAACGAGGAAACACACTGCTGTGGTCATCACTATCCTCTTGCAATAGGACCAACTAGATGGCAAATAAATCCTCTGATTGACAATATTGGAATTTGGGAGAAATATTTTCAATAGTTTATAGAATAAACAAAATGTTTTTACTCAAATAAACACCAATACACAGTAAAATCAGAGGAAATGATAATTTTGCAGTGTTTTCTTAATTTTTTTCCAGAGCTGTTTACTATTATATTATGATGACACTCAAATCAACTGAGAGGAGAAGTAAGGTCGGGATTTATTTACTACTTCACAGCAAAAACTGGAGAGTTGAAATTTCAGAGTTAACATTTCAGAGTTGATTCTAACTCCAAAAGTGTCATTTCAACACTTTAAGAGTTAAATGGTGTTTGGTGTTGCAGTTGTTTGAAAGAGTTGATCAAGTCAGTGTTAAATCAACTCTGCAGAGACGTAATGAAGCTCCGCCCTCTATTTCACTCCTTCTGTTGGAGACCAGGAGACCAGTCAGTGTGATGTTTCCTGTAATGCAGCTGTACGTGGCAACTGCAATTAAGTCAAACTTTCCTAAACTGTTATAAAGTGACGCTGAAACATCACCAGATAATATATATTTTATAAAGCTTTGTTTATTGTCAGAACCAAGCAGAAAATTTGTGCAGGTGAGTAGCTAGCTACGAGTCGATTGTACGTGTTAAAGTCATGTGCCGGCCGTGGGGCAGTGGTACAGTAGATGTCTACCAAGTCAATAGTCTGGATTTGATTTCAGCTCTTCCTAGTGTGTAAGTCTACCCCAGGGCAGTTGTTATATTCATTTAACTCCCTTAGTGTTACTTTAACTCTGTTTAGGAGTTAAAAAAACCCAAAAAAACTCCGGCACAAAGTTTAACTCTTTTGAAAGTGTTAATTTAACTCTGGAGAGAACCCCAGAAAAAAGTTAAAATCAACTCTGTGGGAGTCAATTTAACACTCTGTTTTATTGCTGTGTAGAAATATCTCTGCAGAAGTGGTGAACAATTAAAATACTAGAGGGAAATTGATCAATTTAAGATTGACATACGTACAGCATTGTTCTGCAACACATCACAAAAAGACAAAAAAAAACTGACAGTGTGTGTGTGTGTGTGTGTGTGTGTGTGTGTGTGTGTGTGTGTGTGTGTGTGTGTGTGAAA